>JANSTV010045668.1:0-15122 GCA_027564135.1 Lestremia cinerea
CGGTTGTGATCTAGTACTTTGCCAGCTTTCTTGTTGTGGTCTTTTTTTCGCTTCTTCCACTTGATGTTTTTACGTTACGATCTGAGAAATGTTGTTGCTGCATCGAAATCAGGTTAAATCGTTGCTTACAGAGTTTTTCTCTTGCGTTTTGCTCTCTCGCTTGTTGTTCGATTTTTCTTCAGTAATTAGAAAACTGCATGTGTCACAAAGCCACTTCACATATGCCTAGTCGACATCACACCGTCAATCGTCGAACGAGAACAACTTGAATTCAACTCTAAACGTATTCCGACTGGGCAATTACGAAATCTTCGAATTATTTCGAGTCCACTGCCCTCTGTTCAGCACAGTTTTTGAATGAGAATGCGTTTGCTGATTTACGCACGTTTAATAATCACAAATGCCCAAATGACATGCTTTGATTCAATCCCAACGACCGATCGACGTGCTAATAAATTGAAACGCACCACAAAACTGGTTGAAATTCATTTTTATTTCGTCGGCAGCGGTCGATTCTTTCACACACGAAATATTTTTTTTTCCTCTTCTTTTTCGTTTAGTTTCATTTTGAATACGCTGTGATGATGATGATGATGACGACGACGACTACGACTACAACTGCGACGATGGCGGTAGCTACGATTTTTTTTTATAATAACTTCAATTCCAAGCGTTTGCATGAACGAATGGACGTATGAAAGAATGAAAGAAACAACAACAACAACAGCAGCACCAATTTTTTTTTGAAGTAAAATGAGAAATACAACAACAACATCAAATAAAAAACAGCACACGATACCAAACAAAATAACCGGAAAAATGTGTGCGGCAGTGTATTTTCGAATGGATTGTTTGAAATACAGCACATCTGTTGGACAGTGGGGGAATTTAGTGTTGGAACGATGTGTGTTTTATGCGGGCGGTGGGTGATTTGTGTGATTTATTTTGAGACACTTTCCAGATTTTCTGGAGAAGGTAGTAGAATGTGAACTTATAGAAATACAGTGGAAAAATGTGCTAAATTGTACTAGAAGATTTACTGGAAGATTTACTAGAAGATTTACTAGAAGATTTACTGGAAGATTTACTGGAAGATTTACTAGAAAATTTACTAGACGATGTACTAGACGACGTACTAGAAGGTGTACTAGAATGTGTACTAGAAGGTTTGCTAAAAGATGTACCTCTATTAGTCCATCTATTGGTACATGCAAGATAAATCGAGCAAAAAAAACTAGAAACCCGTACAAAATCTTTGTTACCCACTGTCATCATAGTATTTCAACCGCGAACTTTCAATCTGTGTTTGTATACACTTGTACACAGCAATTCAATTCATCATTTGAACGTTGCTATTAAGTCATCACACCGTCACTCCATACGTGTTCCATGCGATTCATCCATCAGCGGCATAACATTGCGATCAGCGGCGAAACAAAACAACTGAAACAATGATGTCCACTTGTTGCTGCCTCTGTGAATATTCACGTTCCACTACAAGCGAACACACCGTGTCGATGCCACTACGTACGTTACGGTGCCTCAAATCGTGTCATAACGTTTCGAAAAACCAGCGACTAGTCGAAACGTCAATCACTGGGCTTAGGAGACGGCACCGATGGAGCCATTACGAATCCGGTGCTTGAGTGAGGTGGAATAAATGCTGCTCTTATTGGTATTTCTCATGGAAGCAATGCATATTTATTTGGATAGAATTTGGTTGGTGAAATGAAGTGATGGTCAATTCAGCGAGGTGTATCAATTTCCCGGAACTTTGGAGCAGATATCTCGGTCTTCGTAGCTGACGTAATAGAAGTAGTACAGTTTCATTCTGGAACAAAATGAAGATCTTGTATGAATTCGAGCAAACGATAAATTATAGTGCAAATTCTCACAGCTTGCATGAAGTACGTAACGCCTGGTCTGTGCATTTGCTCGGACTGAAAATGTAAAAAAATTCTTAGAGCTCTCGATTCGACACGAAATTGGATTCGCTTACTCATTTCCATTTTTCAAATCACACGCATCGTATCCAGCATCGAATTGTCTGAAAATGGCAGTTGATTAGTCCGTCGCCAGAAAACCAATGCCAAAGTTCTTACCGCTTCACCCAAGTCTTGCATACTTCGAGAACTCTCGGATTATCATCGCTGAAGGCCTCTGGGCTGTGGATAACGAAACAATTTGCAAACATTCAAAGAAAGTTCTAATCAGAAACGCTCTTATCTTACATCTGACAAACGAAGAGGGTTTCTTTGAGCTTCTTATCCTCGAGACATGTCAACAATTCTTCTGTCATTCTGATGAAAGTTGAAAATTTTAGACCGCAAATCAATCGCAAGTCATCGACAATGCTCACGTATACATCAGCATGGCACCACCATCAATCCAGCCCTTCTCGCGAAAGCAAACCGTCATTGCGTGCTCCAATCTGAAATCGAATCACGTGGAATCAGTCGAAGGACTTTGAGGGATGCGGAAGCGCAAGCTGCACCTGGTCACGAGACTCATAGAGCACATCTTCTGAACGGGTTCAGCCAATCGGATGGGAGACTGCGGGGGAAGAATGTCAAACTTTCCAAATTTTCCCAGATGAATCCTGCGGATCGAGAACGATTATCAAGAGTGCTCGCCTCTCCCATTCAAATGATTTACAGTTTCCGGCAGTCGCCCCAGTCTTCATCAACAAGCTTTTCAAAGATCATCTTTGGCCCAGCCCGTTCTTTCAGCATCGCTTTCGAAGACCTGCGAGACAAAGTCGTCTTATATCAAGAGATCAAAGGGAAAGGGGGTGTTGATTACAATCTTGTCTTGAACGCAATGGCAATCGCTTCATTCACATCCGTTACTTCCTGTAAATCATTGCTTGTCTCGGACCTGAAGTGAAAATCAACAATTTGATCGACTCCGACAACCTCCGCACGAGATCGAGCTTACGGTACAAATCTCGCCTCCATACAGTTTTGAAGAACTCCTGTGGCTGTCTTCAGCATGATGACTGTCGCCCTTAAAAAACGACCATTGACTCAATTGATTCTCTCAAAACATTGGCCGAAGAACTTACGACTCGCTTTCCTTTGGAAGTTGATCATCAATTTGGAATTTTGCGGCCATTTTCTCCCGAATCTCCGCCAATATTCGATTTCTATTCTCTCGCACCCCTCGACTTGCGTGAGTGATAGGAAATCCAGCAATTTCTTGGTCGATTTCCCGCATAGTGGCAGCAACGGCTTCTTCCAACTTGGCCTCGAGCTCATTCATCCAACCCAGCAAGAGTTCGTCAATCCTGAAAGGGACATTTTAAAGAATGTGTCTCTTTGGTTTGGTGACAACGGAGTCGTACTTGGGGAAGATCTCCTTTCTGTCACTATCACTTCCAATCGACGAACGAAGCAGTCTAGCATTGGCGTACATCAAAGGGATCAGACTAGTCGAAATGGGCATTCCCTTCATATCTTCAACCATCGTCAGAAAAGCGTTTTTGGGTCTGAAATATTTCGGTTTGAGTTCTAATTGCGTCGTCGCCCCCTCGTTGCCACCTACAAGCTCTGTACAATAGCCGGCTCCTCCAGAGTCATCTTGATGGTGACCCAACGAATTCTGAAATGAAATCCAGGGTTCGTGGTCATGCAGATGCTTGAATGGGATTGGAAGGGAGCATTTACCTGTCTACCTCACTAGGATCAATGCCGACACCTTGAAACACCCTTCGACATTGAGTCAGATATTCTTACGAATTTCGAAGAATCTGCCGGGAACACATCCGCCTTTGCATGCGCGTCACTCAGCTCCACGTGGCTGCGCTCTGCCTCTTAAACTGTTTCCTGAGACTCAACTTTAAAAGCAGTGTGTCCCACTTGAGTTGAATCATCTGAACTAAGAAGATGAAACGGAACTGGCTCGCTATATTTGTGCTCCTGGCGGTGGGCCATTCTACAAGCGTCGCCAAAGAGACCTCGTTGCCAAAGTGGGAAGTGAAAGTGAACCAGCAAATGGAGTGTCTTCCGAAATTCGTTTCGAAGAATATTGATTTTGATGACGACCAGTACATGCACGCCTTCGATGTGGTGTACGATGGCAAAAAGTGAGTTGATTTGCCTTCCATTTCAATTCGATATATTTGCACAAGGCCAACTGTTCACAGAGACCCGGACGCGTTGATTCGATTCACTGACAAATTCAAACTTGTGAAAACGAAAAAAGCAAATTTGAGTACGTGCTTCGTTCACACCCCGGGTGGATCTAATGCTGTCTCCGCCTGCACAAATGGATTGAAGTGAGTGGTGTAGGCCATCGTTGGAAAGCCTCAGGGTAATCATCTTTGCTTTGGTTGAAATCAGAAAGATGCAATTCAACACCTACGACGATGTCATTCTTGCGACGAGGATCTGTGGAGTCATCGTGAGGAATCAGAAGAAGTAATGTGAATCGAGTTGATTTCCCGATGGACTTTTAATTTTCTTTCCGGCAATTTGACCGTCAGGAGCGCACAGGAGAACCCGTTGAAGCCGTTAGTCATTTGCGCTGCGACGTTGAATTAAGGCGTTCTAAGACGTTTTCATTCGTTTCAGAGACGAAGTTGGTGACGCTTTGACTTCCGGGCTTAGGAAATGGAAGGAATGTCTACGGGATCGATTCGACTGGTGATTCTCGGGAGGTCCATAAATATTGATCATCATTTTCTAATCCAAAAAAACCATTCCAGGAACTCGATGCTTCCCATCGACCACAGCTTATATTACGCTGCCATGAGGCTAGCTTTTCAAGGGGAAAAGTAAGGAATCAGTTCAAATGTGGAACAGTTGAGCAACGAGTGCTTTCAGATTCGGTACATTCATTCGAGTGCACGCCGATCAAGAGGAGATACTCAGTTGTTTGAGAGGGAACACCGATGACATTTTGAACACGTGCAGGAAGTTGTGAGAATTTGCAGACTCATCGACTCGTTTCTTTTTCTGAAAGGCCGCCTCTCTCACAGATTGAAGTATAACGATAGAGCCAACTATAACGTCCTCTTTGCTTGTGGAAATATTGTCAAGTCCAAGTGCGTTTCCCTTCCAAAAAAGTCAATTTAAAGGTAAAGTGTACTCTTCCTCCTAAAATGAATTATTTTCCAGCATCGATATGGATGCGCTGCGAGGCAAAGTTCAGAAATGCAGCAGGACGAATTTTGTCAAGTGAGTCATTCCGAGGCTATCGCAAAGACAGCTGATGTGGTGCCCAAATCAGATCTTGATGTCGACCGATTTGGTTTTCAGGAAGACGCTGTCGTTGAAGCAGTACAAGGCGGTCATCAGAGATCTCTACCAGGGGTTCGTACATCCGAATGGATTTTCCAGATCAAATGCATTTTCAATGAGCTTCCCAACTCCGATTGCAGACAACCATTGAAACCATCAGATGGCTTGAAATACATCGGGGACTCTCAGCTCAGCACAGTAGGCAGAGCTTTTGATATGCGTTGGTGCTTCTACCACTCCCTGACAGATGGTTGTGCTGAAAGTTTGAGGTCCGCCTGCCGCATCTTCGTGGAAAAGTAATGAGTTTCTAACCGATTTGATGAACTGATTCAGAATAAGATCCCGATCAACAGGCATTCAAGACTTACTCCGACTGGCAACGACGGATTGATTTTGCAGATTTGTGAACATTCCATTTTGACTGAGAACAGTCCGTGAGTACTTGTGATTTGAGTGCGAGGTGATTTCCCGTTAACGACCTTCTTAACTTCCAGCGCCCCCACCAGCAAGACTGCAAAGTAGGAAAGTGGTCAATATTCGATGAGTTCGCTCAACTCCCGCATTTCGTTTCAGAGTCGACATATCCCAAGTGCTGAACGTTGAGAAGATGAAGAAGTGCATTCGTTCCGATGTGGAGTCGTAAGATTATTGGCTGGACCTCAGACGGTGGATGGAAACTAAAAGAATCGTTGGTTTCCAGAACAATCGTTTCGAGTTCAATGAAGGACTATGCCGGCTTGGATGCCTCGTTAATCCCATTCTCATCTACAACGTAGGGAAGCTTTTTATGTTCCAATCAGTTTTCTCACAGCCGATCTTTCGTCTAAATTCCAGATTCGCTGATTTCCAACCGAGGCCCGACCGTGAGGACAATTACATGGAGAAATGTCTGGCGTACAAAACTGGAAAACGACTGGCTTTCGATCGAGCCTTCTTCGATACCTGCTTCTCTTTGTTCGTCGTCTCATTCAGTCATTCGAGACGTCTGGGTACTGACTGAGGTTCACTTCCAGGTTGAATTGCAAATACGGCTTGGAGGGCGAGAATCGTTGGCTTTACCTTGCTTGTCACGGCACAGTGGTCTGGAGAATGGGAATGGCGTCTCGTCGATGTGGATTTGGAACTGGCCTTGCTCAGGACAAAGTTCTGTCTTGCGTTGAGAAGCACAAGTCTCCAGCGATGCGAAACAATTTGAAATTCTGCGACAAGTACGATGCCGGAATTTGCATGGTTTTGGCTTGAATTCGACTCATTCAGCGATCTTTCAGAATCGAATTCATTCTTCGTTACAAGTCCGGGGCTCTCAAAAAGTCTGCAAATTCTTTGTGCGGCGCTCTGGTCTTGAGGTGAGGATCACGTTTGTGGTGAAGGTTTTCGATTCAAATGGAACGTCTTTCAGGGAAGCTCAAGAGGCCAAAGCGACCTGTCAAGCGATGTCATCGCGTGTCGACCTGTAAGTTCAGTCGAAGGAAGGAGAATTCACTGGAACTAATCGATTTCCCTTCCGCTCGAACAGCAAGAGCTGCTTGAACTCGCATGACTTTACGTATTCCTGCTGGCGGTAAGCTCCACCTCGAATTTCGATTGGCTCCAATTGAGGGAATATCAATTCGATTCCAGGTTGAATGAATACAAGTTCAATTCCCTGCCAGATGACAGCGAGCGAGAAGCCATTGACAAACTCTGTTCAAGACTTGACTGAGCTTCATAACGAGCGGCGATTCATCAATTGATTGGATTTGTTTTGAAATAAATTGGAACGGGAATTCCCGCAAGCCAAGATATGTTTTTCAATAAATTTAAACAACAATCAATCCGATGTGGGCTGTTTCGACGGGATCTCCGATTCCCAACAGGTGCATCCCTCGGCCAACAAAAAAGGCAGGAAGGCGACGTGACACAGCAAAATCCAGAAAAGAAAGCACTCACCAATCTGCGATCGCATTGCACGAATCGGTTGTCATTGTCGGCTGGGAAATGAAATCGAGCAGAGTGCCGATGGTTTGAACGAGTCGAATGATCGGCAATTCGAAGAAGATGCATTCTCTTCTCTGAGCCTCGCTAGTTTTTGAAGTAAATTCATTTATTTCGAACTTCAGTTCTGGAAAACGATTCTCAAAATTTAAATAAAATCGCCCATTGTTGTTTCTTACCAAAGTCATCGAGTCCTAGAGGATGTGAAGAGCCGAGCGCCGCCGAATTTTCCCATTTTTCACAGCCGCCGGCCGAAAATCGCCGCCCCCGGTTTCTTCAATTTTTTATCACGCCGCCAGCCGAAAAATCGTGATTTTGAAATTTTGAATCGCCGCCGCCGAAAAAATTCGACCGGCGCACAGCTCTACTTGCAAATAAATTTGAGTTTAATTTCCAAAAGTCAGAAATAGTAATAATCTATTGTACTAAAAAATATCATTTCCACGATTGGGCTAGTTTTTTGCGTGTGATTGCGACAGTAGCGACAGAGGAGTGGAGGTCGAAAGACACCCCGATGAGGTGAATGAGGTGGCATGTGCAAAAACCAGTTTGACTACCAGCCATATCTCTCTTCGACCAAGAAACAAGACCAAACAAGACAAAATCACCAAAAGCTCGATCATACTTACTCCCAAAGCCCCGCAAGGTCTCTCATCACCGCTCCGCAGAAACTCGTATCAAAACCAAGCAAACTAGTCTGCCGTTCAATTCGATATCCCGAAATGCCATTAGCGTTGTAGTTTTCAACCATTCGCCCAGCAACGATACACTTCCATTGATTTTCCCTCCGCTACGCTCCCCAACCGCTGCGCCCCGTCGAAATGAAATCGGTCTGTGACCGTCTCACGAGCATCGTTATTGTATCAGTAACGATGTAAATATTGATATATTTTGGCGGGGTGCGTACGCTATTCTGTCGTGACGAATCGGCGAAACGACTACGGTGGCGCCTTTTGTTTGTACATCAAGATATTTATATTGTCTGCTGATAGCTCCATTTGCTCGAGCTCGCATACATTTAGGCAAATAAATTTCGCCTGTTTCCCATTCAGTCCTAACAGCATTCTCTTGTCGTTGCCATTGTGTGGTTGCTACTTTTATGGCGGTCGGTTATTGTTCGGCTGTGCGGTGCTGCGCCACCGAGTGCCGTTTCGCTGCTTCCACCCATCCAATCGGACAACGTTACGCGAACCACTCATTATGCACAGGTACCGTTACTCGAGCAACTCTACCCTCCTGAATATTATCATCCACTTTCAATGTTGCTCATTTTACGATCTCGAAAATGTTTCAGTTTGTTATTTGCATTTCCGGGGCAATCATTAAAAACTTTTCCATTCTGGTCAACATGCGACGACCGGAGGGCTTTTGCACGTTGTTTGTGCACCCAATACGATACGACAATCATTTTCTCAAACAAACTGCATGATAGAGCCCAACCGGATGTATGTATATTCTCTTCGAACGGAACAAAGGAGAGCCAATCTCCTACTTGGGACCGATCATACCCCTGCAATCAACAAGTACCCCCCGCAATGCGCAATCGTCATGAAATTCCCCAATTGGCGGGGAACCCATTTCCCCTTCCACTGTTGCCAAATGGCAACATGCAACGGTAAATGACTTTCCACCAACGAACCAATCAGTTAAAATCACATCGTCAAGCAAACAAACTCAATGGAATTTTGTTTGATTCCATCACTCGAAATGGTTGGCTGTTTGAACAAGCGGCTTTGTTTTGTCAAGAAATTAAAAGTGAATCATTCTATAAATGCCCCATTTCGAATATTTTATAATCTCATAAGTGGCCGGAGAGGGCTTGAAACCATCTAAAATCGACTTGCATCCAGTGACCGACGATCCGTCCACTTTCCAAAGCTCGAGCATCTCTCAACTCAAACTTTGCGCGGTTCCACCGTGGAATTCACCTCACAAACAACCTCTCTTATTGAACAAGCTCTTCGAATTCATTCAAACAATTGCCAAAGTTTCATCGAAAACAAAGAAGCCCTTGAGAGTCTCGCTTCCAGTGGATTTCTTTCACGTTGGGAGACATTTAGTGGAAAAACTCTGTAAATTTTCATAACCAAAAACTTTTCCCGGCAAAAGTTTGAAATTCATCTGGCAAAGCATCCGAATGAAATATGCAACGTTCGAAACGAAATGAAATTGCAATTGAAATTTTGTGAAATGCGAGACGCTTCCCATTGGACGAATGGTGTCCGCCCCGAAAATTGACACAAAAAAGCCCTCAACCTCGTTTCGTAATGCATCAGCAAATGTTTAATTAAAAAGTTAATGGGAAACCAAAGTGAAAATGATTTGCGAACCGGCAGAAGTCAACTACAGTCATCCAACCGGATCCAGTTGATAAACAGTGAAGCGATAAAACGATGCAGGTGCATGAATTGACAACAATTGGATGCAAATCAAAAAGCATACAAAATGTTTCGCTCAGCCGAGTCAACTGCGTCTGATGGAAAATGAATGATGGTTGTGTGATGATTTGTTATCAATGCGAATGACTGGCAGTGCCGAACCAAATGAACTTCCACTGAAATTTAATTAAAAACATCTACCGGCCGATCCTAAACCTCCTCCGCCCGCGTCCATTTCAGTCTCAATCCAATTTCAACGTTCTCTCTCTCGGAACCATTCACGGGTCGGATTCTCGCAAAACGAATGAAATGAAAGTTTTATCGAAAAATCGACAGACGAAACGAAACGAAAGGGCGGAAAAAATGAGAATAAATGCGATTTTATGTAAATTTCAACGATTCGTCACATCGAATGTGAAAGCGTAACGAAATCGACGATTTGATTTTGGGCATAGTTCGTCGAATCGCTGTTTGCATTCCATTTCGTATGAATAAAATATCAGCTGATAAAGCTATGCAATGTTATCCCGTTTCGTTTTGGGCGCCGAAACAACATCAACAGTCGCAAGGGTGCACGTGCGTGGGGAGAACGTTCGTGAATTGATTTAAAATTCAAAATCTTTTCAGTTTGTTGTTTTTTTCTTGTTGTTATTTCTCCGTTGCTTGAGGAAATTTGCCGAAATAATCGAGATCGCGATGGTTGAAGAACGATTTGTGGTTGAAGATGATTGTGACTGGCTAATCATCCAACCCAACGGGAGACAATCGATCACCTCAAGGTTACCCAAATAAGAGACTGCCACGCACATCTGGTTCTTCTCTGGAATCCCGCCTCCAAAACAGCCCGCAAATTTGAAAATCCGAGTCGTCTCTGCAAAGGCAATCATTGTGCCCGACCAAACTGACGGAATGAATGCGAAAAATTACGCATTCATTGAAATTTATGAACGCCCTCACACGAATCACTGGAATTCCTTTTTCATCATCGTCTAATCATATGGGTCGCCTTGCCTGTTGTGTGTCTCGGCTGACGTAGACGAATTTCTTGGTTTTTTTTTCCACTTTGCTTCATTTTCTCGTCTGTCAGCTGAAACCAATACAAACCGAAGAGGAGGTGTTGATGGAAAACGGTTTAACATTTAGCTGCCGCTGGGAAAACCATAAAACTGACAACTATGAATTACATTTGTGAATTTTCAACACAGCTGGAATGTATATTGGTGGCGGGGTTTCTTTTGTTTGGCATTTTGGGGTATTTGGGCTCTTGGAGGTCGAATAACGGTATTTGTTGCACGCATGGAAAAGTTGATTGGTGCGGAGAGGCCGCCTGCTTGTTTTCAATTACTCATCCATCGAGCATAGTTGAATCAAAACAGCTAGTTGGAGTTGCCACACTGCACAAGAACAATGACGACCGGAAATCGATAAAGTTCCACAAACAAAACTTTGATTCAATCAAAGATTCAATTCGAAGAAACCACCTCAATTGTTCTCAATTTCAAATGATGAATCCAAAGTAATGCGCATCGACGAGCACATCACTTCGAAGCGCTCAACCCGAACGGTTCATGTCTGCTGGCAACACCTAAACTTTAATTAGAGAATTATTTTGCGAGCATTCATTGTAACTGGCATTATTCACAGCTGTCGAACCTCCATTCTCAAAATAATTTCAATAAATTCCATTTCGACCGGCGAGCACATTTGTCATCAGTGGTCGGTGGTTCGATTCATGCGAAAGGTGTTTCGATGTGTTTGTGTAATGATGTTCAGTCGTCCGGAATGCATTCCTTCGGAAATATTGTCGAGAATATCTAATGTCGCATTTGCATTGATAATGTCTTTGCATGATTTTGTGTCGTTCAGCATATTCAGTTCGGCAGTGGAAATCAACATGGTGCATTACTACATTGAAACCGCTACATTATTAGATTCGACTCAGAGGGAAAGGGACAGAGAGAGAGAGACACATTTCCCAAACCATAAATTTTGTCAAAACCATTCGATATGCAAGCGCCAACAGTATTTCCCTCTTGGGTACAATAATCTCGAAGCGAAAAGTCCGTTTCCGTTGGCAACAACGTAACTAAATCAAAATAAAATTCATTGTCGAAATGAATCACTTGAATGCATTTGATTCGATTTCGAGTGTATTTCGTTTCGATCGAGTTACTCGTGCCCAGCAGTACATTGATGATGTTTGCATCAATTCAATGTTGTCCCCCATCATCAATTGCAATATTGCGAATTCGATAGAATTGGTGTAATCCATTCACAACAATTGAAGATCGATTGCTTCCTCTCACTCACAGTCAAGTGTCTGTCGTTGAATGACCGTTAAGAATGGACTCTTCGGAAAACCAATAGTGGATTTTGAATGGACTTTGAAATATTTATCGGTCGAGCGACAGTGAGTAGTTTCGTTTACCGAAAAAAAAAAATGAAGAAGAAGAAAAAAACCCATTGAATTCCAAGCAAAACCCCACTGATTCGACGTCTATTGAGCTCGATTGATTTTTCCATGGAAAACTCATCGAAATACGGTACCTGTCTATCTCGCACTCTCTGAATCAATCGGTGAATTAGTGTCGATTGCGTTCAAGTCATTCAGAAAATGATTTCCAACGAGCGCACAAGGGAAACGGCACACGCAATCATCACACGAACATCCCAACAAGAAGCCATCATGTTTTCGGCACAGACTTTCTCAAGAGATTTTATCCGAAAATTTATCGATCACTAAGCCCGCTTCAACGAAGCTATCAAACATCCATTACGTTTTCAGCATTTCCCCCGTTAACTGCCTGCGTCGTTGCAAAGTGCCACAGTTTCGGTTGGAAATGCTCACTCTGCCAGACGTGTCGATGCTACTGCGTCGCTCTTCGCTTTCTCTTCTACACTTTGCATTTTATTTCAAGCGATTTTTGTCGATGCCATCATTTATTCGACTGACTCCATTTCATTAATCTGATACGTTATTGGATTTTCGTAGAATTGCCAGAAACACTCAGCTCAGGGTCAGTTCGATGATTTATGCGAAATGTTTTCAATTCTCGCTATCGAATTGACAAGATTTCTCATGTTCAAGAGCGAATTAAATTGAAATCGTCTGTGAAATCCGCTTAGAGATGTGACACGTGAGCCAAATAGATGATTGGTGTTTGAGGAAATAAGACAAAAACAACAACAACAACAACGCCAAAGACGAGAAAATAAAAACTGGCGAGTCAAAGACCCGGCCACTTGCCAACAGAATCAATTCCAGATTCAGCCATTGAAACCGATCATTGTCGAATCCTCTTGACCCAATTTCCACGTCCGTCCTAATGGGCGCCTCAAAAACCTAAAAGTTCTTTCGAATTTCCGTCGTTAAAGCTTTCGCTTGAGGAAAAACTTTCTCGTTCTCAGTCCCTTGTTTTTGTGATGCTTCGTTTCCGTTGAATTTTTAACAATCTTCAGTCTAGGGTGCGCTCAACAAACGAACCGAATCTGCATTAAAATTTTGTTTGGTGAAAAACGAAACTTTTCTTCAACATTTACAGTTGTCGCTGTGCTTTAATAAATTATTGCATCCTGAATGTGTTAAGTGGAGTTTGCTCCTAGATACGGTTCCTTGAGAGCCATATCGCCACGACGCGTTCATCTTTTGTCTCATCTCAAATGCAAAGATGAAACTCAAAAAAAAGAAAGAAGAAAAAACTCCAATTTGACATTCGTCGAATGTCACACGTCGTCAATGACGGATGAAATGAACAAACGAACGCCAATTGAATTCAACATGTGATTCGAATGGGCTAAGAACTCTCGAATGGGTGATGGGAAATCATTACGTTGTCTGCTGGAGGAAAATTGAATTCGGCATGTGTGTGAGTTGTTTTTCGCTGTCTGCGTGCCTGCCAGTCTGTCATTCGGATGGCTGTTACTTTGAGCAGGGAGCTGACACAAGAACGTGCTTTGTGCTTTCTCAGCTACTTTCCGCCAGTTTGGTTGGGCGCGTCGTTGTTATCTCGTTAATTTCAAAGTGAAATTCAATATCCCAATTCACATGGAATGATATTGTTTTATGCGTTATCACTTTCAATTTTCTTTTATTTCATTTTTCGCCGTCGAGAATTTTGCATGAACGACAACATTGCCCGGACGTTGTAATGAGATGCCAATTTGTTATTTCGATGGAATTTCATGTGACATTCTCGTATGTCGCTTGTTTACAATCCCGAATCACTTTGTTTGCATAACAGTCTCACTTCTGGACTCACGGAAATCGACTCCCTCTCGGAGTGATGGGAGGACCGCGTTAATTTGCTTCATTGGCCGTCTCGCTTCCTTTTGTCGCACAATGAAGTTTGCCGCAATTTGTCCAAAGAGTAAAATTGCGTCGGGTAAAATTTCATCAAGTTGCTTTGAAGATGACTGAAGTTGCCGTGGAGGACATCACCGGAAAGGATATTTTATAATTCCACAAAAGGTAAATTGTACATTTAGTCTTAAACGTCAAAGGCAATGGCTATTTTGACGTTTGTAAGCAGCTTGTGACGACGACTTGTTTGATGATGTAAATGCCTCTTGTTGACCCATAAGAAGAACCATAAGTTTTCGAGGCTCCGAAAGCGTACGCTGGATAATTGAACCGTCAAAAGGAGAACCATCGCTCATAGCGAATGCGAGCAATTATCGCGCTGTGCATCGTTCATATTGAATTATTCACGTGCGACCATTTCCATGGCGCTTCATTGCATTTATTGTGAAGAGAAATTGAGTTCAGTGCAGGAATGACTGGTGAATTATGAATGATTGTTCGCTGGCTGCGCTTTATTGAAATCGATGAGCAAGGCTTGGTGTGAAGTGCTCGTTTTTCACATGAATTGTTGATTAGAACCGGGGACGAATGGCCGGTAGTGCGAGTATGATGGCAATCGGTTTCCTAGGATATGCTCTGAATAGAAACAAAACTATTGAAATTTCAATCATCTGCTGGCCTTGGATTGGTTTAGTTGGTGGAGGAGCTGACGCATTTTCCGTGCCAGATTGTTTCATTGGCTATTCGAAAGGAACAATATCGACCACTGTTTGCGTCAAAGTAATCGGTTAGGAAATGAAACGCATCACGCTGTGGCTTGTGAATGGACCTGCAGTAGATATATTATAAGGAGTTGAAGTTATCGCAGGATGTGGTTCATGCTTCGGAAATTTCGATGGAATGGCCCAGAAATAAACAACGAAAAATCTTTGAACGCATGATTTGATTTTCATTATGAGAATGAGACAGCTCATTCAGTTGAATAACGTTTCCTCATAGACCTTTGATTACTCTACGAAATCACTCATTAGAGTGTAGAATGAGAAAATTCCCTTGGTCACCTGCAACCGAGGTCAGAATGAGTGATTTTCAGGAGGAATGCCAGTAACCTTGGAGCCTACTTACGCTAGCGGCTTTATCGAAATCAAGAGGGTCGAGCGGGCCGATTGTCAACTTTCGACCGTTCTGAAGGCGATGGAGTTGACGACAAATCATCTTCTGATGAGGGAT
>JANSTV010045779.1:0-15120 GCA_027564135.1 Lestremia cinerea
GCTTTCGACTATCATCCAGTGATCAGGTGCCATGTAACAGTACCGCATGAATTCAGTTGATTTTATTTGACATATTGCGGTGCGCTCATTGGTTTCAATCGACTTGGCTGACTGACTGACTGAATTGTTTGACCGTGTGTCGGTCGGCGGGGTGCCTTTCAATGTGTTTTATTGCCCGTTCGTTGCCTGTGTGCTTTGCCTGCCATTATCGCTATGCGATTGTTGTTGCTTGAGCGGCTGTAGCGACTGTCGTCGTGGATGATTTTAGCGATATTCAAAACGTCATCGATGTTTCATTACAATTTGTACAATTCTATTATTGAGCTGTGCACGTGTTCAACGGTTGCACAGCTGACCAGCAATTTGTTTATTATCCTCGTTGTGGTGGTCGGTGTCGTCAGTGTCGTCGTTGCTCGATTTCGTTTCGATGCTGTGTGCTGCTGATGCAGCTAGACATTTGAGAAATTGTCGCTTTCGAAATGGGATTCGCAAAAGCCTTGAAATATCTTAATTCACATCCACACAAGCACATGCTCGCACACATGAAACACACATCTGGTTCAACACTCACAAACACATTCAATGGTCGACATGTGTTTGCGTTAAATGCCAAAAAATGTTGTTCATTGAGTTCGTTGCCAAATTCTAATGTTCAAATCTTCTTCGCACATCTCTCTTTCTCTCTTTCCCTCTTTCTCTCTTTTTTTGTTTTTGTTTTTAATCTCTCTCTCACTCACTCACTCACACAATCCCATCATTGTGGCCATATGACATACGCACGCATGCATAAACACAAGCACACACATCGACACCGGCACAAGGAGACGCAGATTGATTTACAATTTGTCAAAAACATGTTTCACTGTCACGGAATCACACTGTCAACCAAAACACAGCGAATCGATTTCAATATCACTTTGCAAACTGACGTTGGCACTATTTCCTACTGAGCATTCATTTTCGTGATAACTGACCAGCCAACGGTGGCTATAAAGCCACATTCACACCGAGCCAACAATTTTGCGCACAATATCCACACACACACACACACGTGACACGGTTGAGACCGTTTTCCAATTGGCTTCCAGTTCATCACGCTGGAAGTGTTCAGCGAGTTGCGGATGTGGACGTTCAGGCGATTTCTTCAAGTGGAGGAAACTGGCCCAAGGATCGAGGAGTGCCTTCCAATCATCGGCGCCGAATCTCGTCAACGCAATGTGAATGCCGCTTAATGGAGGATGCGTCGCGAATAAATTACGCGAAACGGTTAAACAGCAATGACGTAATTCCAATTCACATTCGCCAGTCGACGATGTGTTGGTTAACAATCATTTAATGAACCATTGAAAGGCACCACGACCGGTCACAGTGATCGCTCCGTTGGTGGCCAAAAATAACAGGCCGAAATATTTTCGCATTCAATCGGTCATGCGCTGCGGAGGGGGAGCTTCATTCAAAAAAATTTGTTTTGCGGAAAATGTTGACTTGTTCGGAATTCCGAGCTACGAAATTTCGATAAAAATGGATTTCTGCGCTTTTATTTCTTCCTTTCCATTTGCCTCATCAACTTATCATCGCTTGTTTTTGTTTTCGATTTTTTTTTTCAATTTTTTTTTTTGAACCGAAATTTCATCAAAAATTCAATGCAATGACCGTCATTCGGCCTGTTATTGTTTTCATGAAAAAGAAAGCGAATTTATTTCACAAAATTTCGTTTTCTGAATGCCTAATTCCGAATGGCGATTTGCGTTCTATGCGCGATTCCCAAAATATCGGCCGGCACACATGCCGTCACAGCCTATTCGATACGCAAATAGCCAAGTGCGTTGTTATTGTTGTTGTTGTTGGTGGTGCTTTCGTCCGTGGAATTTCATTGATCAATCGGACTGGCAACGTTACGCTGATTGAATGATATGAACTAATTGTGACAAATGGTTGATTATGCGTAAGCCAATTTGAATTTCCTCTGAATGGCGCCGTGGTGCGAGATGAACCGAAATCGGAATGTTGCTTGGGAAATGCAATCAACTGCAACGTATTGGTGACCGGTAGTCGATCATGTTACGCTTGTGTTGCACAACGGGCGTCTCTTGTGACCGTGCGATTCGATATTCGAAAGGCCAAACTCGTCAATTTGTTGTTAATTAATCAATGACTAACGGCTGATTGGCTCCAATTAAAGAATTATCAATGAGGACATCAACTGTTTGATAGCGACATTGTGCTCAAGCTTCGACTTACAAAAGCGCGTCTGCTTCCTTTTTTTCAAATTCGCGTTGCTCTTCTCTTTGCAGTCAGCCATGGAACACCAATATACGAGGAGATTGTCGTTGAATCGAATTTGAATATTCGGCCAAAGCCAGCGAAACCGACTCGTCGACAGCGCGATGTCGCCTTTGCTCTTCCCGGAGATGATCGAGTGCTCAGCTTGAAGCCTCACCGCAGGTTCGTGTCACCGTGACTGCGTCCGGCGTCCTATCATTTCAGCAATTTCATTAACATTATTCTCATTCGCACAGACAAAAGCGTCAATTCCCGCAATGGGGAGGCGGAGGCGGTCGCCCCAACTTCTTCATGAATTTCCCGCATTACGGAGGATCTGCATCGCAAGCGAATGCGAATGCCAACGGTTTCCGCCAGAACGCTGACGGCGTAGACACCTCGAATGCCGGGGCACAAGCGCAGGGCTTTTCGCAAGATACTCCATTCGGAACGTTCGGTTCCAATTCGGCGAATGCTCATTCAAATAATTTGCATTTCGGCGCGGATGGATTCAAGGTGAGTGCTTGCGGCAGCTCTTCAAGGCGGTGGCTAAACATTTCGTTCATTTCCAGGGAAGTTCCGGTCACTCAGGAGCCTACAACTTTGACCTGCCCGGCACGGAAAACGACTTCAGCTTCACATATTCCGATGGATTGACCTTTGACTCGCACGGCAAACCAAACAGGGCTCACTCGCACGCCATCATGCGTGGCGGCTAACCGATAACGGGGTTCATGCCGAATCTCGGGATCGACGCAATGCCGACGCATTTCCAATGAATAAAGCTTATCTCAGACCAAGTCACCCAGTGAATTTCGTTTTATTGAAGCGCCATTCCACCAGGCAGCCTCAGCGAGCTCGCCATTCATGATATCGTCCATCAAGACAAGGCACACGATTCCAATAACGTCAATCGACTAAACCGATAAATCGCACGAAACCATAACTCTGTCGTTGAAGCCTGCACGGAATACCAAAACAGACGACGTCAGTCAGTTATCTTTAATCGATCGACGGATCAAATATGGAAGAATGCATGATATGCCAGTGCCGGGAGACAAACGATCATGTCGTTAACATAAGATGCACACCCATTGATTAGGCGATGATTCGCAACAATCCAGCGCACAGTCTGTCATCGGAGGGCATGACTCATCGCCGGTCACACAAATATTCCCATTTTTTTGTGTGCGCTGCTTTGGTGGATTATGATTTTTTCTCTCTTCTTCTTCTTCGTCTTCTGCTTTGAAAAGAAATAAGACGAATTCAACCAATATCGAAATATATTCACGTTCGGCTATTTGCTGCAAGTGGATCTTGCGATTTTTTTCTTCATTTTCGCATTTGGACAATGTTGAACGCAAGTGCGGTTGCGAGATAAGCACGCCATTTGCTCGAGCGGAGCTTATCGGAATTCCGTCAATTTCATGACAAAAGTGATTTATTGTTATTGCCCGATTGATACTACATGCACTTGCACACGGCCATCGTCACCGGCCGGTCTATGCTTTCGATAGGAATATAATCGATTGGCGAACACAAAATGCGTCGATCGCGTTTACGCAGTGCAACGACAATTGATGACACGAACGATGACGCTGACGACTGAGTGAATAATGTGAAAAATTCATGATGGCATGACAGACGTAGGTCTCTCGCTTGCGTCCCCTCCGCAACAAAAGGAATTGATCGATTGATCGGTCTTTGACCAGTCTTAGAATCTCCGTGGTGCATGCGAAATGACCAAAAATTGGCGATTTGCTGGCGAGGCCAACCGTCTTTGAATGGCAATTCCGGGTAACGGTTGTCATCGACGCCCAAATTCGACTTTCATCGAATTCAGTTCGAAACCCGAATCGATCATTCGCATGCAGGCTGCCGACATCTAATGGCTGGTTGGACGACATTCGTCGTGGTTTTGAATGAACTGCTGTTGCAGTGTGGCCGACACGCGAATGACGAGTCGTTCGTTTCGAAGACGTTTCGCAAGCCGTCAAAATGCATAAATCGATCCAATAGAATAGATCTGAATAGAAATTGCATAATTTTTGCGAGAATCTTTTTTTAATTCATTTTTAAAATTGATTCGTTGAATGGAATACCAAAATGGTCAAAATTTTCGATGAGTCGACTGGGATCGGACCGCGATAGTAGTGCGCGTTGTGATCGACCCGGCCACGAATTCATTCAGCGACTGAATTCATGCAAATTGAGAATCGCCCAGAATAAAAATAGCTCCACTTGAATGAAATACAAACATTTTGTTTTTTCTCCGTTCTTTTTTTGTACTTTTTCGGTGGATGCATGACAAATGAACGAATCCATCAAGGTTAATAAAATAATTGTTGATTTTTCATGCAAAATAGACGAATGAATGAATCATTCGGAATGGACAGTGTGCGACACCTTGTTTGTTCATTCATGTTGTGGCTGGAACAGTCATTTGCATGAATTAATCAATCATTTGTGATGTGGAGAACACCAACGGCAACGACGACAGCAACAGCAGCCGCCAGAAGAAGCAATAGCAAACACCTTAAAATCATAACGATCATCGGGTAATTTATGCAATTTCCATATTCGATATGTTTTACATAACAATGCAAATGTGTGCGCGCAGTCGCTGATTGAATTGAAAAGCAGCCAGCAGTCAGACAGCCGGCAGGCTTGGCCATTACTTTTACTCGAGAAAATTGCGATCGGTCTCGAATCCCATCTCTCGGTTGGCGAGCCTTTGATGATTCAGCCGTTCGCCTCTCTTTCACCAACGTCATCGTGCAGATCCGGCTGTAAAGTTATTCTGAGCTTGTCCAACATGCGCCCGGTCCCACCGAGTCCAATCGAATTTTCTCATGACGATTACGGTCAACGCTGCGATTGGTGCTCGTCGTGATTGTAATTTGTCATCATTCATCACCCCCGGTGATGAACGATTGGCCACTTGACCAAAATCATACAGCATGGAAAAGAACAATCGAGCAAAATCAAAAACGAAACGAAAAAAAAAGCAAGAATTCAAATCCGAAATTTTGCCATTACAATCGGTGCTTGTGTATTCTAAACCGATAAATTCTTAATTGTGCATGCGAATATTCACAATAATGTCTGGCGATGAATACCAACGAGGCCCTTTTTGAATTTGTATAAAAGCTTAGCCTCCTCCAAGCCATGGTATCACTTGTCTGGTGGAAGCCCGTTGAACAAGATTAGCTCGGATTCATCCAGAAATTTGCGAATTTTCATCGTTTTGAAAAGCTGTATTCAACTCCGATTCCAAAGTGCGTGTTTATCGACGTCAAAATGCAAAGACTCGTCGCATTAGCAGTGCTGCATGTCGCGTGCATGACAGCAAACAGTTTCCCAGTTCAAAATGGTGAGAATTGCATTCGATGCCCTCAAACAAGAGGTCAGAAATTCAAAAAAGCGCTCTTGTTGACTTCCAGGAATGATGTTCTATCAAGCACCATCGTACTACAATGCTGCACCGCATCATCCGTACCATCAGGCGATGTTCGTGCATTATGCTCAGCCGGTGTATCGTTCGCGAGCCGCTGAATCAGCTGGTGCTTTTGCTGTCGGAGATTCAATTGCAGCGGGCACATATTTGCGAGGTGAGTAGAACCGTCATTCGTCTGCGAGACAATTGCTGAGCATCAGAATCCGGTCCCACACAGAAACCAAAGTGCAGCAGCAACCCATTGCTGAGCCTCAACAGAAGGAAGTCTACGAGGACATTGTTGGAGATGATAACATCGCTCATGCCGTCGCCGAGGCTTATCCAGAAGCGCCAGCCGAAGAGGAAGCAGCCCCGGTAATCAATGAGGCTCCGGAAGACAAGCAAAATGAAGTGGTGCCTCCTCAAGAAGACGCTGCACCCGAAAGCCCAGCGGTGAAAAGAGAAGATGCCCCTGAGCCAGCCGCACCAACTGAACGGGCAACATCCGCGAAGACGACCGCCGCACCAGCCCGCAAGAAGAAAGTTCGCGTTGAATTGGACGATGAAGACGACGATGAGGAAGAAGAATTCGTGCCGATTCGACCACAAAGACCTCGCAAGGGCAGCAATGGCTCATATCCACCGTATTCGTTCTTCCCATTGACCTTCGGCAGTACATCCGGTGGAGCGATTGCCGTGGCCAACAGTTTCAGCACTGGCAAAGGTGGCAGTGCAACATCACATGCCACGGCCTATGGTTCACCGTCGGCCAAACAGAAGGCCTCCAAAAATGTCATTGACGAATAATGGCCCGCATTTGTCTTGACACGTTGGGATTAGGACAGTGTGTGTGTGTGTGTGTGTTTGTGTTTTTTTCCTTCATTTTTTGGTTTTTTTTCTCAATTTCACATTTGTAATTTATTTTGTTGAAGGAACAGTTGACCATTTCAAGAATAAAAAAAAAAACCATTCTGAAATAAAATATTCGAAAATGATTGTGCTTTTGTTGTGTTGCGATCGGGTTTGCGTTTGACGACGGTAGGGGGACGCACGAGGCCAATCGTCTGCAATGCCAATTATCAAGTTGATGAACGCATCGAGGGAAAATCCCGAACATTTTCTGGAAATTCTCAAATCAACATAAAATCTTGATTCTATTTACTGTGCATGCACATGATTATTGTTTTTATAACCAATCGTAGCGGTACTCTTCGTCGAGTGCGCGACTCCAAAAGAAGAAAAAATCGAATAGCAAAAATCATGGGGATTTCACAGAACAGTAAATACAAACTTCCAATGATGTAATTATACAAACAAGTCAAGAAAGCATTGGATGGGAACGTGTTTTGAGCAACGTTGCGGCCCGTGGTCGACCGGACCATTCGAATTAACTAAAACATTAAAATGAATTTTATTGAGATTGCAAAGACCATTCACTTGATGCCCGGATGACTGTCCATCAAACGATTGGACGGTGAGATTGGGCTGTCCAATTGGCCATCCTTGTTTGTGATCTGTCGAATGGCTGAAACCGATTTGAATTCATAATTATGTTAATTGATCTTGCGAATTGTTTGCGAATTCATGGTAAATTCCAGAACTGGTTCGCCCGAAGAAAAATTCGAAAACCATTCTTCGTTTGTTGATTCTTTTCACCGTCGAGTTCTCTCGTCTCTTCGATTGCCCCACCGGCGATAATGTGCGGCGCTAATGCGATTAGATTCGATTGGATTGATTGGGTTCGTGAGTCGCATATCGGCGATATATGTCATTGTGGTGTAGACTCACTGCAAACACCAATCGACCGGATCAATTGTGTGTGATCAAAATGTAAATGGTCTCGGCCCATTGCGAATAGACGAAAATTTACTATCGTTTCATCGCGACGACCGGTTTCTCGATTTTCTTTGTTCCTTTTAATTAGCAAAAACGTTTTTTTTCTTCTTCTTTTATTTATTTCTTTGCTTCGGCCAAGTCGTCGCCGTCGTCTTTGCCGTCGTCGTCGTTGTCATCGTCATTAACATCGAGTAAAGTAAAAAAACAAACCAAAACAGAGACAACAACAACAACAACAACAACAACAACAAAACAACAGCAAAATAACAAAACAACGCAAAGTAAATACGAACTGGCTCCTCCATATGATCGACGGCGCATGGAGCGATCAGAAACCGCAAAATAATAAATAAGACAAAAAAAAAGACAATCTGCCGAGAAAAAAGATTATTCTAATCGTTTCCACAATGTATTCCGGCATGGTAAGAACCTCGATCGAGAGTAGGAATATCACACGTCGGATTGAGATGGGTTTTCTCTCTCTGTCATCACCGCAACATTGGCGGATAGGTTGCGTGGTTGCGTATTCCGATTCGCTATATAAAGTGACCGGTGGCTGTTTGGAGGCATCAGAACCGTTTAGTGAATTCAACAAGTAAACTCGTTGCGAAGAGAAATCAAAGAAACAAATTCCAACATGAAATTCGCCTGTGTTGTTTTATTGGCCGTTGTTGCCGTTGCAGTGGCTGTGCCAAATCCCGGTGGTTATGGTGGTGGTCATGGTGGTGGTCATGATGAGGGACATGGAGGTGGTGGTTATGGTGATCATGGTAAGTTCGATTTGGCCTCGGTGCGAGAGCGATTTACTGAATGCTCCCTTCCGATCACAGGCAAGAAGGGATACGGATACGAAGAGCACGGACACGGACACGAGGAGCACGGACACGGACACGGCTCATATGGCAGTGATCCACACCACGGTGGTCAGCACGACAGTGGTCATCATGGACCAAAAGACTACGAGCACGGATCACATGGCGACTCACACCACGGTGGATCACATGGATCACATGGATCGCATGGCGGCTCCGGCTATGGCGGCTATGGCCACCATTAAACTTCCTCAATACCAAATTCGTTTGTTGTGATTCTTGAATTTTGTGCTTTTTTTTTTTTTGAAAATTTCGTTTTTATTTCTGACAAAATTCAAAATTGTTGAAGAGTATTTATGAGCCGAAAAATTTGAAGAAACATTTGATTCCTTTTTTTGGAAAAAATAAAAAGAATAAAAAAAAAATAAAAAAAACTTGATTCGATTTGTCTTGGATTTGGATTTGCGCTTTTCAGCAGGCAATTTCGCGAGGTATGCGTCACCTACTGGGAAGTACACCAACCTGTTTGAGTACTCTGTGTTGAAATACTCGAACCAGCCAATGTCAATTTGATAGTCTCTTCCCACTTGGCGGCAAACAATCTGTGACCTGAGCGAAAAATTTAATTCCATCATCGTCCGGGCACAATTCGTCAGAGAATTCGGGAATTTGTGAAGCACTACTTGATACACCGTAAGTGTGTGCCGTTGTGACTTGCGAATGTCATTGGTAGGCTCGCTGAGAAAATAAATAAAAAAAAATAAAAAAAAACAAATAAAACCATCGTCCATTGTTGTTGCAGAGCACACTGACGACGCAAATACTGATGAAGAGGAAGAACGGTTCGGGTTTTGCCGAATTGGCAAAACGGTGGGAGCTTCATGAGCACACGCGTGCCGAAGATCAAATAAACATATTGGAATTGAACGACGACTGTCTGCTTGAAATGTTGAAGCACTGCACCATTTTCGATGTCGACAGCCTGATTAAGACATGCACGCGTTTCCAGGTTCTGGGCGCGTCAGCTGTGGCATGCAACAAGCGACTCAGCATGGATTTCGATGATCGCTTGGTCAATCGAAATTTGACCTTCGACATGGTCGAATACCATTTCAAGGTGTACGGCCATTTGGCTCGCAGTATCAAATTGAACGCATGGATATTGGAAAATCGCAAGCACTTGTCAACATTGTTGGATCTCCTCGAGAATTGTTGCAAGTCGGAGCAATTGCGGTGCATGTATTTGTGTGGGTTCACCATTGATGCAGCGTTTGTGACCAAAACCCAAACGTTGATGAACAATCTTACATCGCTGACATTGTACTCGTGCTATTTCGACAATGACGTCACGCAGCTGCTGGAACAATGCACCGAATTGAAGGAGTTCATCATCGGAGATCCATTGCCAGAGGATTTGACTGGAGCTCGTGTTGGCATTGTGAATGCATTGCGTAAAATGTCGACCAATAAATTGGAAACGCTCGTTCTAAATGGAATGCCCTTGGACTCGATTGGCATCATGGACTTGTGCGAAATGCTGCAAAAGTGCACCCGTCTCAAGAAATTCCACTTTTATTGCACATTTGTGACATCGTTCATCGACATGATGCCGTACATGGCCAACATTGAGGATCTCTCCTGTGCCATATCCCACTTTGACAATCCACTTCGCCCACTGAATCATCTCGAAAGCAAATTAGAATTTCGAAATTTGCACAAGCTCGAGTTGAAGTTGAAATACTTTTCGTATCGCATCGAGCTGTACACAAGTCTGATTGAACGTTTGGCCGAACTGAACACCGTCACCGAATTGAAGATAATTTACAGCAATTTGGCACCGGAAACCATTCCCGAACCATTCATCGATGCATTCGAGGCATTCAAAAGCCTCCGCATTCTCAAGTGGTGCAATCTGATGGCGCCCACCAATTTCGAGAATTTCGCCAAGAAACTGGAGAACCTCGAGGAGTTGCATGTGCTGAAGAGCCGCTTCTACAATTCCACATTCATAAATTTCATCGAGCACAGCAAGTCACTGCAGAGATTGTACATCGTCAAATCGATGAATGTTAAATTCGACGAGTGCACCTTTGCCGCGCTGGAGCGAATGTGCTCGAATCGCCCGCATCGCTTGATTATCTTGAGCGATCGCATTTGGGAGTCTCGGACCACCGACTACAATGGCAAACACGTGCAATTCAAATCCATCAAGAGCTTGGATTCGTGCTCGTGCTCGACCAGCTATTGTGATAATCTCACCTTTTCCGAATACGACCCCTGCTACACTTGCTTCAAGAGCGGCTATCGCGCTCCAATGCCGAAATTCCACTTCAGCAACTACGAACGTCGTTGGCTCAATTGGTGCTAAGACTGAGGCTGTAACCAACCAACCAACCCCCTTGACTGTGCGACTAGACTCGCGATTCCTTAAATGTACCCTTTCCACGGCCCTTATTAACCGCATTTCATCATTGGGAATTTTTAATTATGTTTTTCTTCCTTTTTTGAAGAAATCACTTTCCTTTGACGCTGAAGTGTTGTCAATAGTTGTTGCTATGATCTCTTATTTAAATTAAACTAATTATAAAAAAAAACTATGTATCAAATTATTGATGATTTTTGAATCAGAATTTATTTTCAAAAATAAAAAAATGTATGTCAATCAAATAGAAGTTATGGATTTTTATCTGAATTTTCATCAAATGAGGGAGTGTTGGGAGGCTCGCGGCTTTCACTCTCACTCTGTGGCCACACACGATGCATTCACAGTCGCAACCAGTTGAAGCTCATCCTCGGCCAAAAAATCGAACGCCGGTCGTTTCAGTAAGCCCCAGCAGGCGTCTCATTCAAGACCCAACGCAACAAAGATTCGTTTGTCTTTGGCAGATCAACCTGAAAACTCTCAAGACTCACCTGTTTCGAATTGGAAAATCCACTTCAGTTCCACCATCCATCGGATTGATTTCGGTCAAGGTCATTGTTTGCTATTTTTTTTTATGAATTTTTCATTTAGTTTATTATATTTTATAGGAAGACTTTTCACATATATATATTTCACAAATGTTTGCTAAACACGGTGTGTGTGTGTGTGTGTGTGTGTGTCTATGCGTGTGTTGTATGTGTGTGAGTGTGTATGTGTGTATGTGTTTGGTTTGGTTTTGGGGGGTGGTTGCTCAACAGAAATAATCTTCCTATGACAGAGAAAACTGTACGGGATTGTACAACTTGCTTATGTACAAGATGTCATTCATTAGAATTCTTTCTATTCGTCTAAGAGTATAAAAAATGTTGTACTAGGTTTAGGTCATGAAAATATACGCATAATAATATTTGAATCATGGTTAACGTTCATGTCATTTCATTCATCTGTCCGTTCCTCTCTTGCAGTTGCCATTCACTGCAATCGCATCAACATTCGCATTTCCGCACTTGCATTTGCCTTGAATCAAAATCAAATAACAATAATAGAATTACAAATATTGATTTTTGCTTCGTTTCTCTTTTTTTCCTCTTCTTTGCTTATTTTATTGCAAGAAATATGCAAACGAACGAAATTCAAATTGCGATTAATTAATTCGTTCAAATGGATTGTCAATTCAACAAAAGCTCAGTTTGGTGTAGCTGTTGTCTTGTATATGTGAGTCAGAAAGTGAGTGGTGCTTTGGGAGGGGAGAGGGGACGGGGGTATGGTGATGGTGTTGTGATGTGGCGTACGTAGTGATAATGGTAGTGGTAGTGATGTTAGTTGTTTCTTTGTGTTGCTGGCGTTGATTGCTTCTGGGGGGGCTGGCCGGGAAAACGGTCTCATCAAATGCATCCGGAACGGTTACGACATTCCGGACCAATCGAAAACGAATCCAGAAATAAACGATAAACGAGTCTGGGTAGTCCTTCGATGTCGATTCTCCATCAAAACTACGCTACGTGATGCACACCCATCACATTCTGGGGACATCTTCACACATTGCCACGTCACTCACGTCATGCATTTCGTCACAAGGTCATTCGCTTCCATTCAATTTCTTATCAATTTCCTCAATTTCAATCGGAATCATCAGCAAATTTCGATTTTCAATTGAATTAATTATCTTTGCTAAATATTACATGTATTATATCGGCTAATAGTTGACATTTTTGTTGACACAGTTTTCGTTATTAATCGGAATTTACTTTAGTTTGCATTTCACCATGTAAATGCGTATTGCGGGTTTTTTTCCTCTTATGTTTTGCTGTTTTAGCAATTGCATTTATCCTAATCAATTCGCGATTCAAATCACAATAAAATTAATTCTCATAATTTGTTCATGTTTCTTTTGTTAATTGATAACACCATCGATTTATGATAATCTCTACAATTAGCATGCGTTCTTTCGTCGCTTATGGTATTTTGAGGCAATAAAATTCACCTCAATCTGCTTTGCTCAGACTGAGTTGGAAACATCATATTTTTCTTCTTCTTCTTCTTTTAAATCAATTTGCTACGAGAAATCATCGATACTCTGGAGGAATCGCCCTCCGCCATTCGCTGGCGGTCGACAGATGATCGCGATAATCACTTCCGCTGAAAGTTCCAACAGACCAGTCCAATCTAGCCGCATTCAACCACCCGCGAATAACCTCCATTTCATATCGACGATTTCTGAAATTTGCTAAAAATTCATCTAACAGCTTGTTCACAGAATTCATTTTGAAAACGATAAAAAAAATATTCATCAATTTATTAATAGAATTCTCCGTTTTGTTGCAAACAAATTCTGTCGAATACAACATACTTTTCGACGCGAAAAAACGAGGGGAAAAACCGAAAAAATCCGTCAAAATGATTTTGATAATCTTTAAATTGTTAAGTCCAAATAGTGATTGCTCTTTGATTGTTTTAACAAGGACCTAAGGACTTGAGGGTGGGCGGGGGCTAGAGTGGTCGAGCTCACGGGGAAAGAATCTCGCATTTAAAACAGGCACCGCCAATGGCGAGCTAAAAACACTCCAAGACGAAAATCAACCAGAAAAACGATAAGCGCGAAAACTCAAAGCCCGCAAAACGAAAAAATCATCCTTTTCCATTGTTTTTTTTTTTTTTTTCATTTTTCATAAGACAAACACAATTTTACGCAAAAATTGCTTACAAATATTCTACGATATCACACTTAATAGATATATTAGGACAACTTGCACCGACTATGTTATTTCTACTACGATATCGTGGTTGTTTTTCAGTAAGTAATTTTCTAAATATCGGCAAGATTGCAGTATCGCCTTCTAACAATTCCGATTCGGAGCTCGCCCCGTACAGTTCGGCCTTTGAGCGATGCTTACGGGATCGATGATGGTGATCGGGTGCTACATTTGGCGACGAATGATGGTGCGAATGCTGCATTGATTTAGCTAATTTCCGTTGGGGTGTCGTCGATTGAACCGTATCACGTTCACGTTCGCTATCCGTTTCGCTTTGGCCCAACGGCTGCTTGGGTTTGTGACGATGCTTCGGGCGGTTCTTTTCCGAGACGCTACGTTGAATTGGTGCTGCCGTTGTGTTGTTGTTTTGCTGTTCATATGTGCTTTGAACTAAATGTGCATGCTCCTGGCACCTCTGCGGATTTGCGTGGTTCCGCGGTGATTGACGTTGCTTTGCGTGGGACAATGTGTGTGTGTCCCACAAGTCACTTTGTGACACAACAAAATTCGTGCCTTTCGTACTGGCCGCACCAATTTGAACGCTCACACGACGCTGCTGTTCCGTTTGATTTAAATCTGAAACGTTTTTCCAAGAAGACAATTCCCCCGAGTTTTATCAACCATTTTCAATTGGTGCTCGCAATTCGTTCAACTCACTTTTTGTGCTGCCTTTGTGCGGACAAATGCTATTCAATTCGCTGTTTGAATGCGTCAACGATGAATTCATTTGTGTCTTGACTTTCTTCTCGTCGATATCCTGTTAATGGAAAACGTATCGAATAACTCAAACGTCTCCTCGCATTACCCGGGCTGTCGTCAATTACCTGTTTGTATCGATTCACCGGGGACTGCATCGTTTTGTTCTTTATGTAATGCGTATCATTTGCCTTTGCAGTGTGATTCTCCAATGACATGCCTCTTGTTTGTTCTGGAACATTTTCCGCGGCAACTCGGCTCATCCGTCGTTGTTGTTGTTGTTGCTGTTCGTTTTGCAAGTTTTTCGTTGAAATATTGTTGTTCTCCAAAACGGTTTGTTGCTGAGCATTCTGCATTTGTTTTTGATTTGGAATTGGCGTCTGTGTTTGGTTCGACAGTTTCTCCGATGATTGATTTCGCATGCTAAAACAATGGCAATAATGAGTTTGCGGCTCGAAAGGCAAAGGCCTTCTAACTGTACTTACTTTTTGCTGTCGGTTATCGTTGTGATGTGATCGGACTCGTGGGTTGAGGTTATGCTTCCCACCGATGTCATGTCAGTAATTTCGCTGGGAATTTCTCGACGAACCGTCGGCACCGATAATTTGGAACGATTCAGCAGTGGTTCCGATTCGCAATTGATTCCGTCCAACCAGTTTCGAGCTTCTGGACCCAATTTTCGAATCAAAGCCTGAGAATTCAAGCGGTTTCATACAAAATCCAAATTCAATATTCGAAACTCGATCCGATCGACAATACCTGTAGTTCAGCTTCTTTCTCCATTAGAGCCTTTCGGAAGCGGCAATTGCTCGATTTGACATCACGCAAACGTTGCTCCAATTCGCAAATGGAAGAATCACGTCGATTTTTTGACATTGGCCGTAATGTTGCTCGAATACGTTT
>JANSTV010045890.1:0-15120 GCA_027564135.1 Lestremia cinerea
CACACACACACACACACACACACACACACACACACACAAACACACACACACACACACACACACACACACACACACACCCACACACCCACACACCCTCCCACACACACACACACACACCCACACACCCACACACCCTCCCACACACACACCCACACACACCCTCTCACACTCTCTCTCACACTCTCACACACACACACCTCGAAATATTTATGAATATTTTGTTCAACTTATTAAACCGTTCGTGGCAGGTACATTGGCGGTGAAAACGGTCGATGGATGCAAATGCAAACTTACTTTCAAGAAACTGGCAGTTGAAAACTGTACAAATAAATGCAATTTGCATGGAAAATTCCAGAGAAAATCGATACAAAAAAATGGAGAAAAAAAAAGTGAATGAAAATCGCGTAGAGACGAGGCGTGCTCGCGAATACTTGAAATCCGGCATCCGAAATAAAAAAGGTTTGGCTGATGGTGGCATTACTTATGAAGGCGAACATTGTTATTTTTTTTTTTTTTTCATATTTCGTGGGTTTGGATTGCATAAGAAATTATTTTGTACCCATTTCGCATGAACATAAATTTTAATTAATTCAACGTCATTAATTATTCCACGAAGTATTATATCGTTTGTTGGCCTTCTCGTTCAATGATTAAGATCGATATCAATAATACATCATCCATTTATGTCTGATTGGAGGCGAGGCATGGCAATTTTCGTTTGACAGAATGTTAGGAATTTCTTGTACGATTCGTCCAGCGTTGGGTTTGTGAAAGCTGGATGGATTTCTGCTCAAGCTCTCTGGTATGAGCCTTTGATGCTTGCCTAAAGCCTATCCAAGAAACAAATATTGGAGAATCACTCACCTCCGTCTACGTCAACGCACACACTGCCCGCACAGCAATGCTCATTAGCCGTGCATCGTCTTCCATAACACGGTTCGTCCTCTAACACCGGCTCAACTTCACCGTAGCCTTCATTCTGCGAAAATACAAAATCGAATGAAATGAAATTTTCCATCAACGTCTGAATAGAGTTCGACGTTAATCGCTGTCTGCTTGTTAAATGGCAAGCCTTCAGACAGAACTTTTCCCAATGGCGATGCATTATGTTCGGCTCAATACACAATCACTTCGACAAAGCATCAAATCCAATTCATTGCATCATTTACGAGAGTTCCTGATGTGAACGGTTTTTAGGATGGGGCTCCGAGCTCGAAACGTTGAAGATGAAAACGGCGAAATGAAAATAATTTTTCTAACTTGAATGGTGGATAAGATGATGTTTTTTGTATGTTCGCACAATTGATACGATTGTCAGAGACAGACAATCGCATCAATATTGACCAAAAAATGGGGAAAAGTCAATAAGTTCGGCCGAAAGATAGAATGTGACTAAGAAACAGTGTTGCCACCTACACCGGAATCGAAGGAACAACCTTTTTGGAATCGTCTAAAACGATTATTCGTTATTGAATGAGAGAATTCGCCCCACCCACCCATCAGCGAAAGTGTGTGACGTCATTGGCTTTGATCGTATTTCTTTGATTGGTCAATGAACCAATGAAGGGCAATTGTTATGTGACTTGTTTGGTATTGTTGATATCACAGATGTTGTCCAACGGCAAATAAGCTTTCAATCAATCTTGGCCGGAATTCCCTAAATCCAGCAATTACTGAAGGGTTATCGAAGCGAAATTGGGATAAATAAAGGCCATTTTGTGATGGAGAACGAACGAGAATTCGATTAACATACGGAATTTATTTGCTCAAATCCCTGGCGTATTCGAATGTGAATGTCCTCCGTTTAATAGCATTCTTTCGTAAATGCTCTAGATCATGGAATGGATATTCCATGTTTTTCTTTTCACTCCCTCACTTCTGTCTCTCGTGAGTGTGTGATTCGTTAGTTGCTTTCAAAAAGGCATGAATATGTTCGTCGTTTCTACTGATGACACGTCAGATTAATATTTCATAACCACGAATCTCTTAACATATTATAGTAATGATAACATTTTTGTGTGACAAGACTTCAAGCTAGAGCATTCTATTCCATTTGTTTGAGCTTTCGAGAATTATGTAACGAAAAACAAACTTAATATACGCCGTCTCATTGATGTGCTTGAATTTGCAAATAATTGTATTTGCTGTTTGGCGAACAAATCGAAATGATATACACATGACATGCGGGCATCTGCTACTGCCACAAACAGCTTCATTGGATCGGGAAAAATAATTTAATATGTATTTGCAAATGCAAAATGGTTTAGAAATGGCTTGATCTACGAGCGATACGCGGTTATTTGTGAGTGTTAATATTTCGGAAAGCTGCCGTGACAGGAAAAAATGTTTCTGTTGCTGGTTTATTGATGAAAAAACCACCGCTGCGAAATTACTTTCGTTTCATTCAAAAGTCAGGATTTTCCAAAGTGAACGAAACCGACGCATTGAAATTTGATTAGAAAATGAAAGCCACACACACGCATGTATAAGCACAGTCATATACTAACAGCCCTGTTTGAAATATGATCAGCATGACATTCCGTAATGATTGTAGTTCTCTTCGTGAATGCCTTGCAGTGGTTGGGTGATCTCCATCGTTTTGAGCCACCCACTCACTCAACTATGTAGCTTGTAGGATCCGAAAAAGTGTTATCCCAAAGCAATTACATTTTGTATTTGATGCGCAGTTATAATTGAGGTGTGAACATAAAACAGTTATATACGAGCAGCACTAACCTGAACTTGATACATTGGATGGGGTCCACCGAAGCCCATGTTTTGTAGCATTTCTGGCGAGAATCGATTGTTGTATATGCCACCCCATGCTGAAACAGTTTCGCCGAAGAACGCAACGGTAGTGCATAAAAGCACCACCCATATGAATGCTGATTTCATTGCTGTAGATCTGGAAAAAATGGAGCAAAAGTGGAAAATTTATTTTAAAACGAAAAAAAGCGAAAGCGATTATATTTATGAAATACAAAAGGATGAAAAATTGGATTTAGGGGTTTTATGGGAGATTTTTAGGAGGAGACTCCCTTCATCCTCTCATTCTTCGACCAAACTAAGTGGAGCCTCCTCTGACGAGAACGCTGAAAAGTGAAAAGGAGAGGCGCCAAATCAAAAAAATGTCAAAATGGGCAAAACACCCCCAAGGATTAGTCCAACGCTCGTTTATGTCTCCCTCGACGGAAACGAGGAAACACGAAAGGGGAAAGCGTCCGCTCAGCAGCCATACGAAGGATATAATGGTTCAAATCCAGTCGACCTCATCTTTTATCTTTTTTTTTGCTCATCAGTTTTTGGCTCCCTCCCTGACGATTCGGACGTCGCCCATGTATGATTTTCATAACCTTTTATCGAAAAAAATTTGCTCGTAAATTCGACAACATTCCTGAATTAAAATTGATTCATGATGGGCAAATAACAGAACCAATGAGATCGATTGATCGAAAACTCCAAGCTTAAATTAGATCCAGCTCGGAAATTTATTGACGTTAGGAATGAATAACAACACACGAGCAACAACAAAAAACCAATGAAATCAATTTGCTATGAATATCAGTCAGGTCAGTTCAGTTCAGGAACGCACCGTCGACTCTTTTAATGGTTTCTAGAATGCACGAACAGCAACACAACCATCAGCGATTTTATAATCAAATTGATTCTTTCGGAACAGCGAGTGTGTGCATTGAATTATAGAGACAATTAGCATCCCAGGCATTGACTGTTGATCGAATCATTTTGCAAAATCAGTGACATGAATTAAATGCTTATTGATTAGCTGGAAAATTGCTTTTTCAACAAATGACATGGCGTATTTCACACATAGCACCACCCGACATCCATTCGTGATGTGATGTGATGATGGGAAAATCAAAAGCTCAAGGCTTGAGTTTCAACGAGGCACACGGTATAGCTCCGCGGAGGTGTGTTTTCTGAATTATTAAGGCCCCAAAAATCCAATTGATGTTTCCTTTGGCGATCGGTACAAATGCGCGCTTTCGACAACCCCAATGATTTGGGGATCTGCCAACCCGAAGTACGATGTTTGCGTAAATGACAGACGGACCGTGCAAGGGGTGCGGAAAAGCGTTTCAAAGTACGACGAAGGGAATGGCCGAAAAGTAAATGAATTAAATAATTCACATCGCAGAATTTATTAACTATCTTCTTAATTTGGATTTACGTTTCACTTTTTCGTCATGTTTTTTTCAGTTCCGCTCGGTAGACTTAGGATAAATGGCGAGGAAAGAAACAAAAAAATGACCTAAAAATTAAGGAAAAATGATTAACAAACACATTTTTACTAGCATGTCCAAGGGGGTTTCGAGACGAAAGCATTTTCGCGTGAATTTCGTCGAATTCAATGCAATTATGAATGAAATTCACACAGAGAAATTCCAAGAAATGGATTGGGAAATAATGTAAAACAACGATGAAGGAAAATTTGGAGAAATAGGTGGTTGAGTGGAGGAGGAAAGAGGAGTTGAATGCGAGCGACGCGAATGAACGAAACGAACTACAGCAGCAGCGAAATAATAAATGTGTTGTGAATGGTTCGAGCTCATTGATAAGCTTGAGCCAAGAAATGGCGGAAAGAATGAGAGGGGCAATAGAAAATCGATACCTTTGTTGGGAAAACACAACAAAGTGGAAAAGCACAAACGGTCGCTGAGGAGAGGCCACCAGCACAGCCGTCACAATCGTCACAAAGAGTCGCAGCGTCATAGCTAGCAGCCTCGACCAACAACATTGTAACAATTTAATGTCACATTGTTCATATCCAAAATAGTCATAGTCATGGTTATAATTTCGTCCGATTCTGGCAGATTATCATCTGGATATTGTTTGCCCATTTGATGATTCTATCGAAATTCTTAGTGTTCCTGTTGTTTTTGTTGTTGTTGTTGTTGTTTTTGTTGTTGTTGTTGTTGTTGTTGTTGTTGTTGGTGTTGTTATTGTCTTGGTACGGAGACAATCGTTGCGAAAACTAAAATCCACATTTTGCTGGAATTTTCCAGAGTAATGATTTGTTTATGTGCAATCGTGATTGTCACAAATTCAGCTCCGAGGTCTTCTGGTTCTGTTCCACTACACTTCATCAAATAAGTCGATTTTTCAGCTCGAACGGGCGGGCGAACACCAATGAATTCATTGAAATCGAGTTTTGTGGAAAAAACATGTAAATTCGAATGGAGTTTAGTTTGTTCGGAATGCTCACCTGTTTGTCAAATGTTGCGTAATTTTGCGGGGTATAGGAAGGTGAATCAAACGGGTCCCAATTTAATTCACGTCCACTTAATCACTTTCTTCTGGTTGTTTTTGTCACAAAATTTTTCGATTTCAATTTCTTGTCAGTCAACAGCCACGTTACTCGTGTCAAACTTACAACACAGTTTTTTTTTAAATAGATTGCTGATTGACTCTGTGCGTTATGAATGTGACAATGATTTCGTTTAGTATTCTGTGTGGCTCGAGAACAACAACTGAATTATTCGGAGCACTACGATGTACTGCCGGAAAATCTTTGAATTGACGACGATATATTCGAATGCTGGACATGCGCCGCAGCTTTTTCGTTCGAAATCATGCATCACGTTTCTCTCGGTGTGTCTGTTTTTTCCCTTCCTTTCGCTCGTCCTTTTCGCTGTTGTTTTTCCAGTTTTTTTTCTTGTTCAAGAGCTTTCGTGGTTTTGCGTGGGTTTTCACTTAATTGAGATTGTTTTTTCGTTTCCAATTTCGTGCTTTGTGTTCCGTCTGCATGCAAAAGGTTTGAGTTTGACGGCACAAGATCGCTTTGGCATTTCAGGTGTATTTTTGTGTATAGTCTTAGTAATCACATTCGGCCATACACCCATCGTTTTCATGAGGCAAAATATCATTGCATTCGATTTGAGATTCTTTGGTTAACCCTTCGACGACGGAACATAAATCCGTGTCTAGGTTATTTGTATCTATGTCAAAAGCATGCCCAAAGACGTAGCGATTGACAATTCATCATTGAAGATGTGGATACGCACATCCCGATAAATCTTCAAGATGTGGGTTCTGTAGTTATTCGATTACATTGGAGGTGGTGGCGGTGTATTCTTCGGAATAGCCGGTGGCTTGCGCAACAGTTTGTTATGCTCGCCATTGAGAAGGGGAATTCCGACGTTGAACACGATATTCTTCGCGCCATTGTAATCGCGATCGACAACCATTCCGTTCGGAAAGCGATCGGTAAAGTGTTGGCACACTCGAACTCTGTCCTTCGAAAATGTTTGATCTGGGTCAGTTATCTGACGTCCGCGATGTTTCCACATTTGACGGACGAATATCGTTCATGCGTCAAGAGCACTGCGATGCATTTGGGATGGTGGCGAACTGCGTGCATCAATTTGGCACGTGGTGGGAGAATATGTCCCTTGATCCCCAGCGCAACACCACGATTGCCATCACTACAAAGCGCAACGGTGCTCTACCCCTGCATCAACACACCGGCTGCTATATCCAACGCCTTATTCGTCTCTTTCAATTTACTCCACTTCAGGTGGGTCATTTGCATGGTGCCATACACTTTCTGTTTTCGCGTAAACCAGTGCAGCCGATATGAATTCGCGTGAATTCGCGATACCTTCTCGCATCTTTACTGTTCACTTTATGGCTGTGAGCGCGTTGGGCAAGCTCAATCTCGCGAGTCAATCTATCACGTTTCATCTGACGATCCAAACCTCTAGTGTCCGTTCGAGACGGTTTACTTGTCATAAATGTCGAATTTGTTTGTCTCGATCGCGTATCAAGGTGGTGGGCCTGATACATTTTGGTGCGATCCGGAAATCCCCATTAACACAAATCACGTCTTATTTCTTTCTAAACGTCATTTCTGTTTGACGTTGTTTAGAGATGTCTATTATACGTCTTTTTTAATTCTGTTTTCGTTCTGTTTCACGTCATTCAGAGATCGGCGTGAACGCGAATCCGACCACTGCGTAACTTCGTTGAGGACTTGGCGCACATGTTTAATCATTCAACTAATGAGGAAGCATATGCAGATATTTGGAAAATATCAAAATATCAGTTAGGGCACATATCGGAGGTAGCAAATTCTAGCCTAACGGAAGAAGTTAGGCCTATCTCTGTCGGCAGTGTTGTGCTTGTTGACGAAAATTGTGAATGAGGAAAAGGAAAAAGTGATATTTTTGCAACACTGGCTGACTTCAGAAAAATCACAGCTGCACAACAGCTTTGTTGAAGGTCTCTGAAGATTTGAGGATTTTTTCATCAAAATATTCTCCTTCAGCTTTTTATTTTTTGAATAAAATGCTGATTTTAAAAGGAGAATATTTCAATGAAAAATTCCTGAAATAGAAGTAAATCAGTTGCAGACGATCGAATAATCATTCAAAAATGTCTCTGAAGACATTATGGAAAATATTTCTTCAGGGGGAGTTACTAATTTTAGTTTTGTTGAACATTTTGAGGAAAACTGGCTTTACTGAAGATGTTGTTAGTTGGTTCGATAGTTTTTTCAAAAATAGGATACAGGCAGTTCAAATTGATGGAAAATTATCTGAGTTTATTTCAATTAATTATGGGTTATTTCAAGGTGACACATTCTCTCCTCTGTTATTCTCACTAGTCATTAGGGTGGTTCAGCGATACATGAAAAAAATTCATCTCCGATTTCAAACGCTCTTCGATTTTCGAATTCGCCTATCCAAATAACTAATTGAGCCAAAATTTCAGCTCAATTGAAAGTGGTTTAAGGGTCGCGCTGGTCTTTTGATAATGAAAAAAATCGTAATTTTTTAGCATTTTTCACCATTTTCCATCTGAAATGGAAGAACAAACACTCGTAGATACAAGTGGCTTAGTACTCGAGCTTATGTAAGTACCATTCAAACGCGCTATAGAACGTCAAGATCGGATGAGATTTGAGATAGGTACGCCTACGACATCAAGCCCACAGCAATCGAGAAGAAATCGGTTATTTGTTTGATCCCAGCTAAGAGCAACCAAACTTCACCAGATAGAGCTCGACGATCTTTGATCTTCAAGTTGTCGAGCTGAATTAGTTCAAGAAATGTGTTTGCACTCTAGTCAAAGGAGATCATTTCGCTCAAGAAAAATGTTTAGTCGGTCGCTGGGATCGAACTCACGTTTCGTTAAACGATGTGATTCAAACTCATCAGTGTACAGACGTAAGCTCTAACCACTCGGCCGTTGAGGCCTGGTGATTAGCTGAGCAATTGTGCAAGATCTACACTTTGACTAGCTCAAGAAATTCGAAAATAATTCGAGAAAGATTCAAACTGAATTGTTTCCTGTTTGTTTTTGAAAATATCGAATAATTCTCGAGGATTGAAGAGCGCACGCAAATTGTGTCGATGCGAGTTTGGATGAGATGGAACATTTGGCTATTCATCAAAAGTATTCGAGAACAATGCGTTCGAGGTGGTCGCAATAAAAGCACCTATCCCCCCTTTATTAAAAGCCGTAGTCCTTTTGTCTGTCTGTCTGTCTGTCTGTCTGTCTGTTTGTTTGTCTGTTTGCCTGTCATGTCATCATATTTTTGTCATCATATTTCTGTCATCATATTTCTGTCATCACGGGGAAGCTTTAGGAGCTTTGGGAGCTTTGGGAGCTTTGGGAGTTTTGGGAGCATTGGGAGCTTTGAAAGCTTAAGGAGCTTTGAAAGCTTAAGGAGCTTTGAAAGCTTTGGGAGCTTTAGGAGCTTTTCGAGCTTTTCGAGCTTTTTTTACTTTTCGAACTTAAAAAAATTAATTTTCGTCCTCTTCTTTTTGCCCCGCCAATTTGGCGGGTTACCCCACTAGTTGTAACTTAAAAAATTTGGTTACACATCGAAGCCCTTTCCTTCGACCAATTTTTTCGAAGTTTCGAACCTTTATTACGTCGAGTCATTTTTCTTTCGATTTTGGCGCCATCGCCATCTCAATTCAAAAAATCATCTCTTAAATAATGCCTTTTCGCTGGTCCATGCTATTTTCCCAGACATTGAACTCTAGAATTGAGTCAAAGCAAGATGCCTCGAGTTTAATTCGGTCGAACCGAAATATTACTTTTCGTTCAGCCACTACCTTGTAAAGAATGAAGAGAAGAAAAGGAAATACAACAAAATGAAAAGACAAAAAGAATAAATTAAATTGAAACGAAGAACAAATTGAAAAATTGAAAATTGGCACCGAGCCTCCGGCCGCCTCTTACGGTTAAATGAAATCACAAATTACTAACACGGAAAACACGAAAAAATACGAAAAATAACTGAATTGAACTCATAAAAAATGCTCCAAAAAAAAATAAGTGTTTTATGTTACGTAATCGCAAGACAAAATTATCGAGAAATTGAACATAGAATTCGTACAAAAATCATCGAAGAGACGAACGAAAAGAAGAAAAAAGATTCGGTTGAAGTAAATCGCGTTCAGACTGATCGACGATCGACCACCGAAAAAGCGGCAAAGAAAACGTCACGAAATTGAAAAAATCATGTCCAACTTACCTTGAACTTGAATGAATTCAATCAAAAAACAGTTGAACTGATGTGGATCGATGAAATCGCCCGCGAACACACTATTTATTGAGTTCGACTCCAAAAATTTGTTCAAAATTTTTTTTTTCAATTTGAATGCAATTGAAAATCTTAGGTTCGCGAACCGTTTTTGCAATGACTCATTTTGAAACTATTCACAAAAGAAGGGAGTGAACTGCTACTGCGAACGAAAGCGACAATGTCTCGATCGAATGTATAATTTTGATTTGATTGGACCAACATACAAAGTTGATCGGGTCCTTCGAGTAGCCGGATGTCACACGAACGCTGGACGACGACAACAATGACGACATTGATCGACTCTATGCAGATCACCCGCTCTGTGTGTATGTGTGCCGATTTCGTAAACACCGACGCTAGCAGGAGACGTTTTTGCTCATGAATCGGATGAAAGGACGGGATTTCGAATCGAATGATTTCCGTCGGTCAATTTGAGCATGGATTTCGCATCGAGCTGTGTAAAACGAGCGATAAGAAAACGGTATTTGCATGCGGGTGCATTTGTGCTTCCGTTCGTCGCTTCGAGCGACCCGGGAAGAATGGAACGACTCATGAATTGCGGCGTTACCACGTTTATCGATTTTTTTCGGAATGACGACACAAATGTAAGATTCCATCGGACGAGATTCAAAGTCAAATCTTTTTTTCTTCGAAAAAAATCGTGATTCAACCCTAAACCAGCCGAATTTGTATAAAGACAATTTCTCCCAGTTGTAGTCTATGGGTTAAACTCGATGTAATTTCAATTTCGCAACGGAGCTACGTCAACGAGTCCATCCTTAAACGAATTTTTAGACGCTTGCTTTTTTCATTTTACGTTTTTTTTTTCATTTCTTCCCTTTCGAATCAACTCACGTCTACGAATAATTTTCAATCAGTCACGGACGTGCTCAACTCGCATTAAACGATGAAATTTAAACAATGAAATTTCCCATAGACCACAACTGCGAGAAACATCACCCAGTAATTTGGCTTCATACAAATTCGAAAAACGTTGGGTTGGTTAAGGGTTAAACAATGAAATTGTTGCTCGCATCAAACCAACTTTCAATACAAATATTGAACGATATCTTATGATCGTCGATTCCTTTATCGAAATTCGAAACTCATCGCTTGCATGCCGTGTGACATATATTGGGTCATTTTTTCCTTCCCTACTGTCGTTTTTCAGCTAATTCACGCTTCAGGAAGGTATCGTCATACGAACGTTCGATTCGGGACCATTGTCGACCGAGTCGACCATTGCAATGACACGTAGACTTCCGAACGAAAGCAATTTCTTAAAATTGATGTTTGATGTTCCAGGGCCGTCCAAGGCGCATGCATTTTTAATGCGACAACAACAACAAAAATCGTGGATCGACGACAACGAAGAATACGAAGTTCGTTTTACTAACCAGACGACGATGAGGGCGACGACGTTGGCTGAGAAATGGAATCAACAAGCGACTCGCATACACCATGTGTCCGCTTGATGATATGACATTCGATTAACGGATGCACTGTGTATTTGACATTTTCCACAAGATTAATCGTTTGGAAAATGTTTTGTGATTTTTCAATAGTCTACCCATGCACCACTTGCTAGTACACCTAAGCGACCACGGACAATTTTATTCGGAACTATCATTAACAAACAGTTTTTGACATCGTTCATCGCGCGTTCAACAGTCGTCATTCGCGTAAAGAGCGCCTTGAATGCAAAGCATTGGAAACCAGTACAATCGTCAATAAAAAAAACGGAAACAGCACCAGAAAGTCGCAACAAACGGCCGGCCAATGTCGAATTCAATGAAATTTCCTTAAAGCGCTTAATTTCTGGTCAAATTGCGTGTGTGTCCAAATAAAATTAATTCATCAAAATAAACCGAGCCGAGATCGACCGCCGGAGAGCAGACTCGCGAAATCATTTCGCAGGTACACAAAGAACATCAATCAACACATTAGCATCCAAATCTTGACGTTTGACCGCTTGTTCCTCAAAATCAGGCGCTTGGTAATTTTCAACATTATTTATTATCTGCCTACGTTCATCCGACCGAGTGGGCCGATGATTAATTTCGCTTCAAGAACAATATTTTTTGCCATAATTACCATTCCAACAGCATTTTCCATTTCTTCAATATTTTCCGCGACGGCGTTGAGAGGGCGTTCGCTTTTTTCACCCGTGAAATTCAACGCAATGCTGTTTTTGGTCGCTTTTGTCGTTGTTGTTGTTTTTGGTGCTGTCGTTGCCAGTGTTTACTCACCGTGATTCAACGTTTGCAATGCAATATTGATTCATAAAATGCGGCCATGGAAATTTCTCTCAGAATTTGATATTTTGAGTGTAAATCACTAAATCGAGCAACCCACTGACAAAGCCACCAGACATACAAGTTTCTCGGCCTTAAAAATGCTTTCCGGCAGAAGCGACGTGTTTGCCATGCCAAATGGGGGAGCTAGCCGATTCACAGATTGAAAACTCTGTCATGCCCAATGGACGAGCAAAAAGCCCGCATTCAGTTCAAGGTGGTTCAAGCAATAAGCTGTGGCCCATTTCTTAATAATCACCCCAATCGTGATTGAAATCGTGATTAAATAATCAACAAGGAATTGTCGTTTGGTCAATTTTCCATTTTATTGCAAAACTTAAATCGAATTTTCTAAACGATTAACGAATAACATACAACATTTTTCTAAATGAATCGAAATCGAAAAGCTAACTCTGGTATCGTTGACAGCTCAATAGAAATACAATTGCAACCGATTCCAGCTTTGATTTCGTTCATTTTCATTTTTCAGTGAATGTGTTTTACAAAATTTTTCATATTAAACAGTTAACAGAGAAGAAATAAAGCGAAAATTGTTCCTAACTTAAAATTAAACATTCATGAAAATGAAAACATCAACATCAAATCACATGCCTGTTGCAAAATTCATACAATTCACAATGCGATTTAAATGTTTGGTGTTCATACACGAACAACAAATAAACAATCAGTTGATGATTTTGTATAATTTTTTATTATTGTTTATTCATATTTTACATTCAGATAAACACTCGCGCATCCAAAATGATAAACAGAAACAGGTGAAAATCAAACGAAAAAAAAATGAAAATGAAATTAGATTGGATTTTGAAAAATAAATAAATAAATAAATAAATAAATCACACGTCAACAACAAACAATATAATTTGACTCATCTTTGAAAATTCTAATCATTCTAATTGCTATTTAATTAAACCTATCGATCGATTCGCTGCATTGCAATGCACATTGCTGTGTTGCTGGAAATGAGCACATTGACAATGTTTGAATTGAAATTCCATTCAATTTGCCGATGCTGAACAAACAATGCCAAAGCACAATATCTCCCCGTTACGTCTCCCGTTCGAATCAGCGAGTCTCATAAATTTTTTACAGCTTTCGTTTCCTCTTCGTGTATCGTTTTTCTCATCTGGAACATCATTTTGCTTATCTTTTTCTTCGTAATTTAGTTTCGCCCGTGTGTCATTCGCGTAGACCGAAACAATCGATTCGAATGTTGTGCCTCGAAATTTGGCTGAATGAATAATGCATGAACGAAATGATATTTATGTACATGCCAATTTCCTCGTGAAAATGAACTTTTTCCCTTTATCCCCTCTCATTTTATCCCTTTTTCTGATTCTCTGGATGAAATATAACTCGTCTTTAAATCGATTCTCGTTGAATATCGGCTATCGTTGTGATGTTGCCATTTAGGCGATACCAGTTATACTATGCAGCCAGGGTTTGTAGTAGGTAGTTCGCATATAGACACCGGGTAAATAGGGAGATGCACATCGGATGCCGTGCGATACAGTACCAGCTAGTTCCCATCGGCCATCTGTTCTTTGAAGCACCAATGGACCTCCGCTGTCACCCTGTTGAAGATTTTCGTGAAAAAACACCACAGAAAACATTTGAATGATAGAAAGAGAAGATAAGAGACAAAAACAATAAAATTAGTTGATGCAATTTCAGAGAATTGATCTGGGAACATTCATGACAAAAATGAAAAGGCAGTGTGCGATTGTTGATATAGGTAAGTGTAAGTGACTATGAGAGAGTAGGAGAGAACATCATTATTTGCGAGGCGATGCAACAATATCCATGAAATATAATCAATTACGAAAACAATGTACTCTTTGTGCTTGTGTGTGGCGCTGCTACACATATAACAATTTTATTTATCCCTCTCTCGCTCTCTTCCGGTTGGTCATTGCAAAAGAAGGATATGGATGCAACGGTTTTTTGAGGAAAAACTGCAAAATTCAACCAACAACTGCTGTTGAATAAATAAGCTTGTTGTTATGTCTATCTCTTTCTCATGCTCTTGCTCTGGTTCTGTAAACACGCAATATTATGTAAGTGGATGTCAATGATGTGCGTGGGTGGGACATTCAATGCAATGCATAGATAAATGAATGGGCTCATTGATGTGACGATAATGAATACGAGCTCTCATGCCAAAACAGTTGGACCGGTATGGGCTGGATGACATCAGAGAGAATTCAGGATTTCCCTCAAGGTTGCTACCACGTTCAACAGCACAGTGTAGCAAAACGTAGGTTCGAGTCTAGTACGGACCAAACACTTTTTTTCTGAGCGATATGGCTTTCGCCAACTGAGATTCAATAACTAGAGTGTGTCATCTTTTTCGAACAAGATTTTTCATAAAGTACAGTGTAGTTGTTTTGCATGCGCTCATCGAAACCCGTTTGGAATTTTTTTCATCCGGCTATTTATCGTGCTAATTTGAGGATGTGGAAAAGGCTTTCCATACGGAAAAACCTGCCTCTGCACGGTGAGGTAAGCAACAAACATATTGGCTTATTCACTTCAATATCCACTTTATAGTTTTGAAGATTGACGTTATGTCGTTGAGAATATTATTCGTGACCACACTGAAAAAAATTCAAGAGCTTAAATCGATCAGAAAACGAAAACTCTGAAACTTTCGACATAGTTTGTCGTTCCCAACCCAAACCAGCACTCCGGCACGAATCAGATAAAGATTCCATCGCCAGGCATGATTCCACCAGACGGAAGCCAAATGTTGGCTGCCCGACAATATTATTCCTCGCGAGGCAATCGTTCTGGTCTTTTTTTGTAAATATGCGGGTCGGGCAGCCAAAATTTGGTTTCCGTCTGGCGGAATCATGCATGTAGATCGGACCGTCTACCTTATTCTTGCCGGAATGCTGGTTTGAATTGGAAGGCCAAATTCGTGGGCTCCTTATCGAAAGTTCTAGAGTTGTCATCCCCTGGTCAACTCTGGAATTTTTTCAGTGTACGCAATGAACGAGTGAACGAATGGGAGTAACGCTTTCCTTTCATTGCTTTCGTGGTGGTGCTGGCACACATTTGCTAGTTCGAGACAAGGTCGGAAAAGGCAAGAAGACAGAGACAAAAATCAAAGAAGGTTTAAACAATGAATGATCCACACACCTCACACGAATCCTTTTGTCCGTTCGCGTAGCCAGCGCACAGAAATGATGGGAGGCTCTTCTTTTTGTGACCAGCTGTGTAGAACATCTCTTGGCAAACGCTATTTTC
>JANSTV010046001.1:0-15112 GCA_027564135.1 Lestremia cinerea
TTAGCAAATACGGCAACGTCAATGCCTGGAAATATTGTTGTCGCGTTTTCGATTTGTTGACAATTGCAGCGGTAAGTGTTGAACGCCAACGTCCCATTTGGATGCTCACTAATGCACAACCGTTCATTTCAGCTGATTGACGAAGATATTTTATGTGTTCATGGTGGCTTAAGTCCGGATATTCGTACGCTAGATCAAATTCGAACAATTGATAGAAATCAAGAAATTCCATACAAAGGTGCCTTTTGCGATTTGGTGTGGTCGGACCCGGAGGACGCTGTCGAGGCGTGGTAGGTTTTTGCTTCACATTGCTTCACTTCTCCCGTAGGAGATGTAGGGCATGCATTGATTGATAATTTTTCTCCCATTTCTCCCGAAAACAGGTCACAAAGCCCCCGTGGTGCTGGCTGGCTGTTCGGTGCAACGGTGACGAAGGACTTTATGGAGATAAATCGCCTCGAACTGATATGCCGGGCTCATCAACTGGTCCACGAAGGCATCAAATACATGTTCGATAGCAAATTGGTGACCGTCTGGTAAGTCTCTGGGAGTTTCAAAACTGGCAATACGCCTCAGCAAGCCACTCATCTCGAACCATTTCTCGTTTGACGCTTCCAGGTCCGCACCGAACTACTGCTATCGCTGCGGCAATGTGGCATCAATATTAGACTTTAAATCTTCCACGGAACGCAACACAATCATATTCAAAGCCGTGCCGGACAATGAACGTGTCATTCCGCCCCAGCAAGTAACACCGTATTTCCTGTAAATACCAACGAAGCCATCTGGACGATTTCAACTTATCGCAAAGCATTCATCAAAGACATCATCATGAATTCCAACACCAATTTTTGATTATTTTTTTCTCGTTTTTTTCCTTGCATTCGTTATGCCATTCGTGAGAGTAGTTTCTCTTCGGTTTTCTTTGAACATCGACCCACCCGTCGCATTCGCCTTGGGTTGCGAACGAGCGACATCAACGAGTACTTTAGCCAATTCAGACACAAACACTCCCTTTTGCTACCAACAACCAACCGCCCGTTGTCCTCGTCACCACACACACCCACCACCCCCCGCCGCTCCATCGCCACCACCACCCACTCCCAATCAAGAATGAATGCTGAGATTCCTCGTCGGCTCTCCGCCCACAGCACCGCAACAATAATTTTGGTCTAATCGCCAGTATTACAATGAAATATGGATTGAAATGAACTGATAACTGTCGTTCATCGAAATTCTGCATGCATCCGCTGAATCTATTTATTTATGATTGTCATTATCATTATCATCACTATTATTAATATCTTTTTAACGCAACGGGATTGAATCGATTTAGTGAATTCCGGAAAAGAGATTGTTTTTTTTTTCTTTCTTGCTGCTGCGTTGAAACTCGATTCCATGACGGCGCCCATTCCATTTCGCTCTCTTCGAACAGGGATGAGACTTGTCGCATTGTTGTTGTCGAACTGCGGAGCGATGAACAAATCATTGTGGGTGCGCCAACGGAATCACATCGAAGTGGACCATATCGGACGGATGATTGTGTGTTGTCGGCATTTTGTAAAGATTTACCGTGCATTTCATGTTTTTTCTTTGTTTATCTTGAATTTCATTTTTTTTTCTTCTTTTTTTTTTAGCAAAATTCATTTGTTTTACAAATTTTTTATCCAAAAAAAAAAAAAAGAAAAATGAAAATAATAATAATAATTGATAAATTATTGAATTGCGTGGTTTTTTCGATGGGAGTTTTGTGGTCGGATTGGTTACAATCTAGCGAGATTCTCAGATCCAAGTTCAGGAGCTTTCTCGAGGGGAAAAGAGACGAGTGAAAAATGCGCAGATATTATCTGAATAGTTCTTTCCAGAAATTGACTCAATTTACTAAAAGACCTTCCAGATGTGGAGACTTACAATTCAATAGAAAAACGTATTCGACGATTCGATAAATAATGAAATTTAACTTAAAGCTACTCGAGGCTCGATCGAGACTACTTTGGCATCGGGATGACCATGTGGAAGGGGAACGCAAGCAGCTCAGCAACGCTGGCTCGCTCCTTTGGATTGTGTCGCAGACAGAGCTGGGTCATCTGAAAGGATTGAGAAATGTCAAATCAAGCTGCCATGAGACGGCCGTGGCCTGAGCAAACTCACCTCGACCAACATCTCTGGATAATAATTCGGCGGCTTGGCGTATTCGATGGGCGTCTTCGGATCAGTGATCGCCTGCATTTTGGCGTACACATTTTTTATGTGCGCGAACGGTGTCTTCTTGTAAATCATCGCGTAGAGGATGCAGCCGAGTGACCAAACGTCGGATTTCTTGGAGATTTTGATTTTCGGTTGATTTTTCGTTCTCATCGGACTGTTGCCGGTGGATGTGTCCATCAGTGTTTCGGGACTGATGTAGTTGAAGGTGCCCACTTGTGAATACTTGATGATGCTGGTGGAATCGACGGCTATATTGCTCGATATCCCGAAATCGATAAGCTTTAGTCGTCCGTTGACCATTAGAAAGTTCTCGGGCTTGAGGTCAGAGTGGATGACGTCCTTCTGGTGAATGTGATGCACCGATTCCAGCATTTGGTACCAGAAGTTCATCAGCATGTGCAGTGGCAGTTGGTGCTTGTAGGATTCGATCACTCGCCGCAGATCCGAGTCTCCTTTCTCCATGACCATGTAGAGGACGTGCTGGGACGATAGGATGGCACTGTGTGAGGGAATGGAGTTAGCTTGACTTCATTTGTCGACGCAAGACTTTGATACTCACTATTCGTAGAGTCGGATAACATTGACCTTGTCCTGCAGACTCGCCAGTATCTTCACCTCTTTGATGTAGCCTTCCACCAACGCTGGATCACCTCGCAAGTCGACCACCTGGAATTCACGGGTATAAAATCGGGCCGAATGTGGTGGCTTCGACGACTTACCTTGAGGGCGCACTGCAGCCTCGATTCCTTATGCTCAGCCAAATAAACCGAACTGGAACCACCTTGGCCAATCTTCTTCTGAATCACAAAGTCCTTCCCGTTGATCCTCAGTATATTTTCGGGAGTTTCGCTAGCGGTCACCTCCGTCACTTTTGTCTTGGTCTCTGTTTCAATCGCAACAGGCTCCATCTCCTTGCTCTCCTCTTTGATGGGCGAACAGGTTGCTTTGACAGGGGGCGTTTGCACTTCATAGCAATTCAACGAGTCATCGAAGCCGATGTTTGAGCGCATTGCCAATGCTGGCCGAGACACAGCCGTCGGAGTTGTGAAGAGAATCTTTTGCGAGCGAAACTCATTCTCGATGGCTGAACGGCATTTTTTCGTTGTGCTCGATGAGGATGGAAACCGGTGAGAAGACAGTGGCAATCGTCGGGCGGATGGCATTTGAAATGAGGGCCTGTATGGGGTCTCGTTTTTGAATTCATCGCTGGTACTTTTGCTGGCCGTTTCGGATGCACTGAAGTAGTTTGAATCGTCGCTGGTCGTCGATACGACTTGAGGCGTTGAAACCGCCTCCGCACTGGTGGCGGGGAGCGTCACATCGTCTGACACACTTGATTTCACCATGGCTCTAGTGGCTGCTCGAATGGCGAGTGGTTGTTGGAACTGAGAGTCCTTTATCGGGCTCTTTCCTTTTTCCAATGTTATCTTTTTTCTATTTGAGAATGTTGGCGATGGGATTCTGCTCACTGGGTCGTTACTCGACTGAGGTTTGGGGAATAGTGAAGCGTTCGATGCTGTCTTCGACTTTGATGTGCTGGTTGTCGACAAACTTTTGAAGTCCAGTTGGCGCGCCGGACCATTTCCCGTGGCTTTCACATCCAAGCTTCCGGCCCCTCTCTTCTTGATCTTTATCTCGTCTCGCGTCTCACCAGACTCACATTTGACTTCAACGGTCTTTGCGTTCTCCGCATTCTTGTTGTTTTCCTTTATTTGATCATCGCCTTTGCAAGGACTCGACAGCGAGTCGCTCAAAATGGCACAGTTGAATCTGCAACGAAATCACTCACTTCAGTCACCGCTTCGAGCAAGCGTCCACTTCAAACTTACTTGTCGTCTTCCGAGTCGGAAGATTCCAACGGAGATAACTCCGATATTCGTTTTGGAAAGAATGATCTGCAAAAACGTACACAAGTTAATAATTTACTTTTACGGAACTCCCTCACCGCAACTTACCTTTTCGCTGAAGAATCCTCGAGCGATCTGAAAAAAACACAACGACAATTAGTGTCGAACGGTCGACTCGAACCAAAACAAGTTACCTTCGAATCGGCGTTCTGACATCTTCGTCCGATTCCAACGGAGACAATTCCTGCACACGTTTCGGATAATGCGACGACATTCCAGTGGTTTGTGGTTTAGACAATGCTTGATCAATACCTCATTCAGCGAAAGAGTCAAACGAGCCTTTCAAAAACTCATTTTATTTTGTTGATGATGGCTTTGTTGATTCGCTTTTCAAACTGAAACTAACTGACAGCAACGCAGCGGTTTATTCAAACGGTACGCTATGTCTACGTAACGCACTTCAATGCGTTGTGGATATTGCTGGTTCACATCGCTGATTGGGCGATTGGTATTTTTTTTCATCGAAATTCTGTCCAGTGATTTGATTGGAAGCTGGCGAGGCCTCCTTTGGGGAGCCCATTGAAATCGCCCCCGGATGGAAATACCCCAGAGGATGATTTGTTTTCGGAAAATTCCACACGAACGCATACAACGGCTTAGTGATTCTCATTGCGGTGTGTGAACGAGGCATTACTCGGACGTTTCAGGCGATCGCAGCGCCACCCGATCGAAGTATTTTGTTTTCTGTGAAAATGTCATCGAGAAAAATTCACAGATTTTAGTCAATCAGCAGAAGACATTTCGAACGAGCATTTTCAGAAGTGTTTCAAACATCGAACTGTGAAGAATGGATAATCTCGGGTCCGAAGTGGGCAACAAGATGAGGGTAATTACGAATGATTCATTGCGAGCGGCTGATTCGGCTGATGCCAGACAGCTCTTTGGGTTGGCCCACACGACGATTGGTTATGTGATGGCGAATCACCGAAGAGAGTCACTCGTTTTCGCTTTCCGCTTTCAAATTGGCCATCTTCATTAGTGAGACGATTATTCACGACGATCCTAATCGAATTTTTATTGATTTTCAGAGCGCCGTCAAGGCAAAGCTCATCGAATTGGGAACAGGTGCGGCTGGGTACATCGACGATGAGCTGCCCGACTACGTGATGATAATGGTGGCCAACAAGCGGTCAAAGACCCAAATGCTGGAGGATTTAAGCTTGTTTTTAGGCAAAAATACCGAGGCGTTCGTCTCGTGGCTGCATCAGGTTCTGGAAAAACTGCAGGAAGTCACTTTGCCGGCCAGCTGTGAGTATTATTTTCGTGTTCCAAATTCGAACGTTTGCTAAACGTCGTGTGTTTGAATTGCAGCATTGCCGAAGCCGAAACGCAAAACCATCGAGCTGACTGACAAGAAGGACAAAAAGAAGAAGAAATTGAAACGGGGCCAGCGTAACGATAAGTCGTCGGACGATTCGTCGCCGGACAGATCGAACACTCCACCACCACCGACGACCCCAGCTGCTCCATCAATCACCGATGTGTTTGCCGATCATTTGATCCAGAAAGCGAAGAAGAATTTCGATCGCATCGAAGGTGCGATTGTCAAGACGAAGGGTGAGAGTAGCTCAGCGACTGGGGAGGGTGGGGAGAAGAGGAAGCCCAACGATGAGTTTGATATCCCGACGATATCCGAAATTGCGAAGAAGGCTGTCAACGATGAGGCTCGACGTAAGGATCTCACGGAATTGGCAGAGCTGCAGAAGAAAATCAACGAAGCAAAGAAGCAGCTCCGGCAGATGACTGACGAGTCAGAAGATGAAGATTTCATCAATTTGAAGGATGACGGTGAGGAATTGTGTGTTGAAAGCGGGGCTCAAGTGGTGGTTGCCGAGCCAACATTGTCACCGCAGAAGTCCACGCGAGTTCCCATCACTTTTCGCGAGGACGAAGAACAGAAGGAGAAGGAGCGTGAGCTAACTCCGCCACTGCCAGCTGTCGAGGGCAACGGCAAAAAACGTTCGGTTCTCGACCGTCTGGGCCAGAAGTCGGGCAATGAAAACATCGTCAGTCTGTCGACGCATCGACGTGCTGAACAAGCGCTCTACGTGCCCGCTTTCAGGAGAAGCGAAGTGGTCAAGAAAGATGACCACGAGATGGGTCGTGAGGCTGTTCGTGAAACAGTTCGTGACACAGTTCGTGAGACTGCCCGTGATACAGTTCGCGAAAGAATTCGGGAGAGCACCCGGGAGAGTCGTGATTTGCGTGATCGAATGCGTGAGAGAGAACGCGATCGTTCCCAACGTTTGGAGCATTTAGACCGTTCAGATCGCTCAGATCGCTCGGATCGATTGAATCGGTCAGACCGGTCTTCAGTGCGTCAGCGAGTCGATCGAATTGACCGCATCGAGCGCATCGACCGCGTTGATCGCACTGACCGCAATGACCGCATTGACCGCGTTGATCGCACTGATCGCAATGATCGTTCTGATCGTGTCGACCGCGCTGATCGAGAGCGCGAGGAACGTGACAGAGACCATCGCAAGGCACCACAACCGAAGCTGCCAATTTCTCAGCGGATTGGATCCCGGGTGATCGTGGCTCCGCCCAAGCCCGAGTACAACCAAGACCACATCGATGTACCACTGAACTCGGTGGTAAAGGTCCAGCCGCGGCCAATCATCCCGATTAACAAACAGGCGAGCAAGAACCTGTTGCTGCGTGCCGTTGCTGAAGCGCATCAGTCAACAGCAATGGTCAAGCTACCTCCGATAGTCCTGGGCGTTGAGGCCCTCACCACGAAAGCAGTTCGTGAAAATCGTCTCAACCGCAACCTGAAGGACAACATTGTCATTCAGGTGGAGCAGACGATGCCGATTGCGCCGGACTCAGACATGGAGGAGGAATATGTTCCTGTATCGGCCCAGAACACTTCTGACAGCGAGGCTTACGTCTACGTCCCAGAGAGTGCCAATTCAGAAAGTATTAGCGACGAAGAAGCTCCACCCGAGGAGAATCGCAAGCGCCCGCAGTTCGTCGTCACGTTGGATGGTAAGTGAATGCTTTCAGACATCTCCAATCAACGACTAACTGATGTTTGATCTCCAGCCAAAGACTTCCAAAGAAAACGTAAATCTGACGTAGGCTACGCAAGTGGTCCAACGGACGAGGACGTCGACGAGGATGAAGCGATGGAACAGGCGAAGCCGACGTTGAAGCTCACAACGAAACGCTTGCGTTTGAGCAAAGAGAAGCTGACATCACCTCTGCGATCCGAAATCGATCAAAAGGTGAACAAGTTGATCATCAAAAATGACACCGAGGACGAGGAGGAGCTACGCCGTGAGGTGGAAAAGTCAACGGTCATCTCACCAACCAAACGCAAACGCAGTCCCATCCGTTTCAATTTCGCCGATGAGGCACCGGACCGGAAGCGCTCTCGCAGTCATGACCGCAAACCAATCGATCGCAAATCCATCGAAAGGAAGTCAATCGACTACAAATCCAGCGATTTCAGCAACGACGAAGATCGAGGTCGTGACGACGATGGCATCTCAAAATGCAAAGACAAGGACGGTCATCGCATCAAGACTAGTAAAAGCGTGAGGAAATACGACAATTTGCCGCCACGTAAGTTTCCACCGCACAGCCTTAACCAATGAGATCACTCAACTTCTATCGATTGCAGTGTCGAGCACCATCACGGCAGTCATGTCGAACGATGGCTCCATCAATAACAGTCTCAAAAAGTCGGAGAAGCGATGCAAATACTTCCCAAACTGCGGCAAAGGTGACCGTTGTGAGTTCACTCATCCGACAAAGACCTGCATACAGTTCCCCAGCTGCAAGTTCGGCGATCACTGCATGTACATCCACCCAAAGTGCAAGTTTGATTTGACTTGCTCGCGTTCGGGCTGCAACTACTGGCACACGACCGTTCCGACCGCCGCTCTGCCACTTTGTAAGTCCACTGCGCTCCACCACAACGAAGCCACTCACTAATCCTGTTCTTCTTGCAGCCTCTCACGTGGTTCCCGTTTCAAACTACAAGAAGATCTCCGCTACCCCGCTTCCGGAACTCTGCAAATTCCTTCCGAAGTGCGGCAACACGCTTTGCGAGTTCTATCACCCGATACTCTGCAAATATGGTCCAAATTGCGGCAACAAAGTCGAATGCAACTTCTATCATTTCGACTTGAACAAGCTGAAGTGGGTCGCTTCAGGCCTTTAAGAATCGCCGGGGCCGTTTCATTGCTTGGAATTGCTGATAGATTTTCCTTTTTTTCAAAATTTAATCCCAAAAACGAAATTCTCAATTCGATTCATTTGACGGAGGCTGTTGTGAGCTGCCGGGTCGAGAGAGGAGCCTCCAACACATTGCTTTGGGCCGATTTATTCGCACTGCTTTGGAAACGAATTGGAAATGCGGCCACCGAATGCCATGATTTTGATTGAATTCAAAAAGAAAATAAAAATTGTTTTTAAAAACTCGCAGACGAAGAGCTTGTCGTTTAATTGAATTTTATTGCGACGTTGTTCTTGCCTTGAGAGGAAAGCTCACAACTTTGAGATCGTCGAAATCGAAAACCACAGATCTCTCGTCAAAACGGCAGCATTTTGCACTGAGCTGGTTTTGTCATCCAGAAGCACTTCCAGGCCACTCACCACATCCTGGGAAAAGGGCAGGACAACGGATGCCGGATACTTGGAGATCGTTTGCAGGCATTGCAGGGCAGCGATTCGAACTTTCTGCGAAAGAATATCGAAAGAAGCTCGTTAGAGTGTGTCGAATCAACAGGGAATGGATTTCGAGCAGACCATCGAGCTCTTGGAGGTGGCAAGTCTCAGACATTGCTTGATCAAGTTCGGCAGATGATCGCGAAAGACATCCTCTTGGTCCTTTAAGAACCGCTCGCAAATCCCCAATGTGATCACCAGTGTCGCGTGCGTCTTCAGATCGAGGCATTCGAGTAGAATCGGTGCGACTTCATCGATGTTTCTTTTCAGCACTTCGTGAGGAGTCACCTTCAGCAGGAGCATTAGCGCCGCTAGATGGGGTTCCGATTTGCTTTCGAGTCTCTTCCGTAGCCTCCACAGAACCAATTTAAACCCCGGCTGCTTGGCGAGAAGCTTGAAAACCGGAAAATATATAGGTTGAACTGAAATGATTCCGAAAGCAGTCGCAGCTGCCCCCTTCAGCGTTGGATTTTCCAGCAGGTCGATCAACTGCAATCGAAATCAAAAGTCCGAATAAGTACACCGGAAGCCAAGTGGCAGCATCAACCTTACTGAGTCGATCAGCCCACCCTCGTCATTGTCGCCACTCGCCAGCAGGCCCTTCGAAACATACGATAACGCCTCAACCGCCTTGCCATTCTGCTTCTTGACCTCATCGCCGATGAAATTGATGATTCTCTTCAGCACTCCAGACTTTGGCTTGGAATCTGCGTATTTGTTGAATAAAACGGACAGCAGCTCGTTGGTCAAGACGGCAACCTGCTTGTCGTCGCTGCTCAGCGATAATTTCGTCAAATCTTCGATCAAACGCTCGAAATGATGTTCCACATCGTCCTCCGTCGTGTTGAACATCTCAATCCCTTTTCTCTTCCTTTGTTTAAAGAAAAATTCAATTCAATTCTTGAAAACGCAAAAACTGATCTCGAATGACAGCAACGCAACGCAGTAACGTATATGATCGCATGAGATCGCATCGCACCGCAGCGGAGCATTTTTGCGAGAAACCGGCATTCGAAGCGGCTCTTCTTGGTGAACCCATAAAAGGAAGAACTGCTTTGATTTCACGCAGCAGTTCCTCCTCCTCTCCCGCTCGATTCTCACTCTCACTCAAGGTCAACACAAATAAAACGCATCAATTCTATCTAGTTTCTCATATTTATTCAACCCATTCGGTTTAGCCTTGCATTTTTGTTTTTTTGTTTTTTTTTTTTTTTTTTTTCAAAAATGCCTCGGCAACGAACAGGAAAACGAGACCCAAAGGAAACAAGGAATTGCTTATGAAAATAACAAACTCACGGTGTATTTACAAAATGAGGGCAGAGGTCGGGAATGAGCGCCGCGGCTCGAAGGGGAAGCGAAGCGAATGCACCGAGCGCGCTGTGGCCTCGACGAGATGCTCGCCCGTCCCATTCGAACTGCTGCCTCCAGGCGAACCGCAGGGAGTTTTGCTTGAATTGGGCCGCCATTTTAAAAACTAACATTTTGAAAATTTGTTAAAAATGCATTTCCGGAAATAACTATTTTGACACAAAAAATTCCTGTGATTCGGTGAGCGTTGGTGGTGTGCACTCCATCGAAAGTAGAGTGGTGAATCGCAGTCACCCACAAGCGAGCGGTCGACGGTTTGTGATTCGCACGGAAATCAATTCGTCATGAATTGGCTCTGAATCGATTGAATCCTTCCGAAGGTCCGATCAACGAACACACAATGAATATCTCAAACGAAAACGTCTTTAGCACTCGCACACACACACACACACACGTACACGCACACACGCACACTAACACGCAAACATAACCATTTGACAGAATGTCGCAATTTATTCTTCACTTTTCGATTTGTGGCGCCCGACCGGCTCCCCGCCGGCCACTCATCTCTTCAAGCTCCTTCCCCAATCAATTTGACTAATTATCGATAAGCTTACATTGGCTATCATGATGATTTATAGTTACGTTTAGGTACTTAACGAACAACTAATTCACTTAAAATTACCGGCTACATTTTGACGCGATTTGAATTCTTCGGTCTTTCCCGTTTGCTTTGCTTCAGGCTTTCATAAAAACATACAAAATGGCGCAAATTGCATTTCATTGAAGTTTCTCGAATGAACGATCGAATCGGGTGAGCCAATGTCGCCAAATGGAATTGGATCATCCCCTTGCCCGCGGTCCCCCCGGGGAAGACGGCATCCGAATCGATCACCCTCTAAACGGTAATATCTACAAAACAAATAAGGACTAATTATGATCGTCACTCGCTCGTGGCGCAACCATGAATTTGGTTTGAATTCGTTTGTCGGCCGCCGTTCGCACCGTCGCGCCGATTGTAGCCGAAGCTCTGCGGCTTCGAGGAAATAAATAAAAATTGGAATTCAAAAACGAAAAAGAAAAGAAAAGGAATATTCAACTGAAATTCATGGACACAAGCCGGCTCGGCCAGTCTAATCGGCTTTGGTTGCTTTGCGTTGGGCCTTTGCGGTTGCGGTCTTTTTGTGGATGCGTTTGTGGTAGCTCTGGGCCAAACTGTTGACGATCGACACCACGAAGTAGACAATCATCGCAAAGACGAAATACTCGAACAATTTCGCTATCAAATTCTTTGACTCTTTCGGTGCTTCGGTTTTCGAACGATGCAAACGGTCCTTTTGGTTTTGCAGGAATGCTTTGAACGGCTCTTGGAAACGTTTGCCAACCACCGGAATTAGGCCCAACACGTCAACGGCCTTGTCCACCAATGTCTCGCTGAACGCAATGATCACGAAGATCTTTTGAATGTGCATCTTTATCACAGCCTTGCCGAGCAGAGTGGCGCCGAAGAAGGTCCAGAAGGGAACCAGGAAGTGGCCACAGGTGATGCCAGCCAGGTCGAAGAGTGGATTGGGGATCTGAAATCAGGTGAAACTGGTTGGTTGAGGGTCTCATGGATGGAACTTACTGCGTGACTTACACTTGCGCAGGCCAAAATCCCGAAGAAGCCGACTTTCTCGACAGCACGTTCCATGAAGATCTTTGCCCTGTCCAGCAGACTCAAATCCACGCCCGCATCACGTTTCTTGTTCAACTCTTCGAATTCCTTCAGGTCTTCGGCATCGTCCGGATCGTAACCGGACAATCGTGATGCTTTCGCCATGAAGTACGGCGGCAATTCTCCCAAAGCAGTGCCGGCACCCCACAAGAATGCTTCCGTTCGCACCTTGCACATGATGCTCCACAAGGAGGGCAAGTAATTTGGATTGGCGTCCTCCGGGCAGATGATTCTGGAATGGAAAACGTGGCAATGAGTCTCGATTCGGGCGACGGTTCACCAACCAACTCACTCATCCGGATACGGTGGCTGCGGGAAGTCCAACGAATTGCATTCGTATGCGGCCAATGTCACGCTGGCAATGTGCGGTCCCAAGTAAAGGAGGAACGTGTGCAGTCCGGTGCCCAGGCCGACGGAAGACAGCACGCCCAGACCCACCCAGTAAACGACGAACCACAAATTCGCTCGAATCTGGTCGATGATGATCTGGTGGCTGCCCGGCACGTTGACCAATGCACCCAGCACGGCCATCACGCCGATCAGCAGCGTAATCCATAATTTGTGGTCGAGCAATCTGAAAGAGAGGGACGATCAGCTAATGTCAAATCGACCCACCAGTCACAACTTACTGTTTGCCGTAGGTTTGAAGTAGAATGACTGCCTCGTTGCCACAGTATTTGAGGGTGGTGACGGGGTGCAGCCACAAAACGAGACTCTCCCGCTCAGCGCGTTCTCTCTCCTTGTCTTTGTTCGATTTGCGGGGAGCCGGAGTCGTGCCATTCAGCACGGCTGGGTTTTTCGATTTCGCCAAGCTGCCATTTGCTGCGCTGGAGTTCGACTGCAGATGCTTGTTGGACATCTTGAATCCTAATCGTTGGAGCTGCGGGAAAGGTGTGAAAGCGAATGAAATCAATTGGTTTGGGTTGCGGTTCGATGAGCGCAGGCCAACGAAAGTTCTAGCTACAACAAGAGGCGTGTGTGCGAAATGATAGGCCAAAATCAAAATTACGGCAAACCAACTGACAGTCAACACGGGAAATGACTTCCGCTAAGGTCGTTCCAGAGACGTTAATCGGGTCGAAGTGCTCCGAAATTCACATCAGTCGCGGTCCGGTAATCACCCAACGACTTGTGATGGCCGTTTGCGAAACAACAGCATGGCCTGCGATGAACTCGTGGGATTGGTCAAACAAGGGACGATTCATGGACAACCACTCCACGGTTTCCATTGCGACCATTCAGCTGAGTGCGCAGAAAACACACGCGCGCCACAACAACAACAACAATTAACAGGCAGAAACGAATGACTCGACGAAACAGCTGTTTTCTGCGAACCGCAGACCGAGCAATGACGACAGCGGCGAAACAGCAAATGACATTCGATCGGATCGTCTGAGGGACGAATAATGTATGCGTTTGAAATGTTGATTTCGCGACGAAATTTAAAACATTTGGTGAAACAATAGGCTCCGATTGCGAAACACGCTTTCAAGTGCTGTTTAACGATGGCGTGGAGTCGCGACGTGGAACTTTTTGTGGGGAAATTCCCAAAACGCCCGTTTCCGAAGCGTACCTCGACTGACGTGCTGCTGGTGAATCCAATTGAAGGGCGAATCACGATGGACGACGATTGCTGCCAGTGACACAAAACCACTGAATCACACACTGATCGACTCGGGACTCAGAAACGGCACAACTGTAAAATGCGTGCACGATTGATCTTGAAGAGCAACAGAAACTGAACGACGGCAAGTTACGATCGAACCATCCGACCGAGTGGCCGACGTATCGTCACATGTATATCAATGAGTACGTGTGTGGTTTGCTCTGTGTGTGTGTGTGTGTGTGTGTGTGTGTGTGTGTTTGCAACAGAATGCTCGTGTGTTAGCGTATGTTTGCAAATGACGATCATTCGTCACCACCACGATCGCATCGTTGGGCCTTTGTTCGACACGAATTTCGCTTTTGTTTGACACAATTCCATGCAATGCGCGCGCGATTTCAGCCAAATCGAAACGTAAACCGCGACATTTTTATTGGTTAATTGATGCGATTGTCAGCGATTAGCTCGTTGCATAAGGTTGTCGTTGTTGTTGTTGTTGTGCGACGGGAGGTGGAAGGGCACAGCAGATGAGTTGCTGTGTGTGCTCGGAGCAGGGATTGCACGAGGTCTCCGTTCGTCGTGGTGGTGGTGAGTGATGTAATCGCTGTTATCTCGCGAGAAACAGCTCTCTCACACACACATAGACGCCGATGCCACTGACGTGGTGGACCGTGTGTTGAATATGTATCGCATCGAGATCCATCCGCCAAATCGATTGCGATCAGAATCGAGGCGATGACATTCAATCGACTAAGAGACAATAGCAACGAGCACGCTCTGTCCGATGGGGCTAGCCAGATATTGTCGCCGTTGTTTACTTTCGGGCTGCCATTCGGGCTGATAAATCGACGAGTAAATGACCCCGTTTGCGATTATCGGTGTCGAGTCGAATGACCATTTTCGAGACGAATGGCGAGACTCGCTTGCTCCGGTGAATGTTGTACCTGTTTTGCGGGCATCGTCGATGCAAACGTGGCTTTCTAATTGCCAATCGCATGCTGCCTAGTTCCTCTTGCATTCTGAGGTCATGTCTGGAGGCATCATTCCTACGAATGGCCAAACGCACTTTGTTACCAACTGGACCAGACGCACTATCGGGCCATCATTAACATCTCATAATCCCATCTGGGTGATGATAAGCAGGCGATTTACGATTGTCAAAACTGTTTATGGCGACTGTCAGCCGCCTCGCCCGTTGACTTTACAACACAATGCTAAATCATAAGGCAATCAACTAGCGATGTGCAAACCACAAAGCTCAAGTTTACAAGTTCAACGTTCTCTACTTTTGCAATCAAACACCAACAAACAAACGAAAAATCTTGTTAAAAATGTTTGTTTTCTTCATTTTTTTTGTGTCCAAACGTAAAATCGACGAAAATGAAAACGAAATCGAAAATGAGCGCAAAACCAAAAAGAAAAATACAAAAAAATCGAAAATGATGATGAGAAAAATGAGTCAAAACAACGGGGCAAGAAACGGCCAAAAAGGAAGTGAAACGAAAACAAACTGCGAATAAAACACTCAAAACACAAAAGTGGAGGAGAGAGAGAGATTGCAACAAATACCAATTCGGTTTTGGTTCCGGTGGTCTTCTGACCGCGCTTTCGGCACTCAATTTTCAGTTGATCTTTGGTCAGAGTCGCCAAATACGCGTTACGTTCCAGTTGCTGTTGTTCTTTTGGCGTCAA
>JANSTV010046112.1:0-15103 GCA_027564135.1 Lestremia cinerea
GACTACGAACGGTGTGGATGTCAGAGACAGGATGTGTAAAAAGTTATTTGCGCGATGGGCTATGAATTAATGATTGAAACACGGAATTGGTAAAGTGCGCGACTGATGTCGACACCGTCTTTCGGTGCAGCCACCATGAATATTTGATTGTGCCAAAGTCGTTTTGCCTGCGGAACGCTGATGGATGACGAACGATATGCTTTTTCGGTGAGGTTTTTTGTGCAAAAGGTCAATTATTTATAATTAATTCGAAATGGATCTTGTCGGATGATGGATTTGGGGGTGTTTTTTTCGGTGGTGGTGTGGCGAGCCGGGGAGTGGGTAGACATTTGGCACATTTGGTGTTTTCGTGTGCGTTTTTCTTTGTTGCGAGACAATTTACGGATTTGATGTCGAGAGCTTGCGGAGTGAATGGAATCAGCTACCCTGTTACGGAGTTCAATTGAATTTTCGTTGCGCCAACAAACAGGACGACCGAGGCAAAGGAATGACGAACGAAAAAGGCGAACCCGAAAACCAATTACATTTCCATCACAGAAATGTGTCTCTCGCACAAAATCCTCTGTCGGTTTCTATGGCGACATCCGCTTTTTTCCCATTTTCATACTCAGCCTCATCTGGAAATGGCATCGGCATTATGGGCACAAGCGACACACACACAGTTGGGCGCCGATTCTGGGTGGTGGAAAATACATGGCAGCCAGCACGGGTGTCTCCGGCACCGGATTGCGATTAGGTACGGCTCAGAGGTGATTTCGGTGATGATTCCGGTTCAGATGGGTGTTTGAGGTGGGCAACACACGGGAATCCAGGCTCATACTCGCATTCAGCACTTCAAGGAGTCATATTTGCCTCACGGATCCCAGATTTGTCGACAAACATTCTTGCGGATTGAGGTGAGATTGGGTTTCGGGAATCATCCCCCACCGTCAGACCGTCTGCTGGATACAACCAACTCGAGGAAAACGACAAGCTTTTTTGTGTTTCGAAAAAATTCAGGGAAAAATTTCATCTCGTTGCCCAACACACACACACACACACACATACACGCGGACGTGAGCTCCCCAAGCAAATCCGCCGGCAAACAAACATGGCATGACAACACAATACGGATTTCGCAACATGAAATAAAAAGCAACAACAACAACAAAATGGAGAGAAAACCTTTTCAATTTTGATGATTCCAAAACGACAATTGCATCGCATGCAGAAATCCAATGTGGACTGGCAGCAAAGTGCGGAGCAGTCGGTAGCGGCAACAAAACACAGCGAAAATCTTATCTTCAAACACTCGACGGCGAATTCAAATGCCATTTTTATCAGTTCAATTTCAGCATATTGCCATTGCGCCAAATGAGGGCAGCCATCCGTGACACGGTGCGGAATGAACGATGCGAGGGCGAATTTCAACATCAGCAACAGCGGCGTTGTATTCTTGACGATGCGAGTGTGGAGGGCGAGGAGGCTGAACGAAATGGGCGAAAGAATGAAAAAGATTTTGTTTTTTTTTTAGTTTTTTTCAAATGAGAAAAAAATCCTCGAGCTAATCCAGCTTTTTCTTTTCTTTCTGGCTCGAATTTGTTTGCTGCTGTTGCTGTCATTGTCAACTTATGTAAAATTCATGGAGAATCATCACCAGACCAACACACCGCACCACGCCATCACCGTCATCATCATCGAGAACGACGATGACACAGCACATAAACTCGAATCCAACCAGGAGCTCTTGTTGTTTGCGACGACGATGACGACGTCGACCAGGAATCTTGTTTGTTGTTGCTGTCGCTGCTGCTGCTGCTGTCGAGTGCCATCGCCTCCATTTCGTTTGCCTGTTCGCATATTTGCCTTGCGATTTCGATTCGATGAGGTTGCTGTGTATGGATGTGCTGTTGAGATTGTGTGCGAGAGCTTACCCTTCGCACGACAAATATTTTGTCATTCACACAACCACCACCACTAGCCGTTGACGTCGTCGTCGTCGTCGTCATCGTCGTCGTCGCTCATAAGAGGGTTACTTTTTCTGTCGTTTCATTCGGCTTCGTTCTTCGTTCTTAGCCACCCTTAAAAAATGTCAACTCTGTCGCATGGGTGGGACTTATGTTTGCACACACACACACACACTCTAGCATACCCACACACACACACACACACATTCACACACGCTGTCGACGAATGCTCGCCTGGTTCGCATCGTATCAGCGATTTACGATGGCTCGGTGTCGTACTTACGGTCGTCGTCGCATGAAATCAATGATTTTCTGAGAAGAAAAAAATCGCTTGCTGATCCAACGGCGGTGCTATCCGCGTCACGGATTATTCGAAATGAACGACAACACATTTTCGACGAAATTCTTGACAATTTTCTGGAATTTGAGATGGTTTTTTAATGAGGTCCCTTCCAATTATGTATCTCAAGGGGATGCGGAATGCGAGAGAATGCAACGGGATCGGCGGTTCCGTCAGTTGGAGGCGAGGACCAGTCAACCGAATGACGCAGCAATATTGATTGTTGTTTTTGGCTGAAATTAGAATCAGTCTTCTGGATTTAAGAGAGTCGAATTCCACAAATTTTCCTTGGAAAATGCATAATTTTACTTTCTACCGCGGACTGAAGGGGTATCATAATGACTCTCTCCGGCATCGACTTGCTGAGGCGAAGACAAAGTGAACGAATGGACATGGTCGCCATTTGAATTCTCGCGACGGCTGTGGGGCGAAGGGATTTCCTTCAGAGTAGCTTGCCTTCCAAGAACGCAACTCAAACCGGAGGATTACTGTTCGACTTGCTTGGTTCCCACCTCTGCAAATCGACGGACACTCATTCGCTAAGCAGTCGATACTCGCGTGTGTTTCCAAATGGCCGTTCATCGCTCCCACCCGAAGGCCCGCTTTAGTCGTTCAACTTTTGGGACGAATTGAATTGCGAAATTGGACGAGGAATCGTCTTCAAAATCCAGGAAAGTACGTTGGCGACCGCCAAAGTCAAGTCATGTCAAAGTCAAGTCGGCCGCCAACGGTCGAAACGGATCGCCACAAAGGGCCAGCTTGACTTTGAATTCGACTTTGACTCGTCCAACGGGAAGAAGAGGTGAATCGTGTAGGAGGCCTGAAACTCCTACGCCGGCATTACGTTTTTTGTTTTTGCTGGCGATTTCCAATGAATTCAACAATCTTTATTTTTGGAATGCAAATTACGGTGAATGTCAATGTCGAGTTTTCCACGAAATTTTCCGGCTGACTCGATGACCTGTTCAACGTTGGCGTTTACCGCTTTTGTGAAACTCTCGAGATAAACCTGCCTCGAATCACGCATTGAAGCTCTCCTCGCTAGTTTTGCGTGAGTTTGGGCGACCCAAGACTTGAGTCTGCCAGATGCAGTCGTATCCGGTCGAACGGACTCGGATTCAAAATCAACCAAAAAATTCCCAAAAGAATCGAAAGTCAAAACACTCTTTTTCGCCCACAAATTGTGGATTTCAGGAGTCGAACTATTGACTTCCATTTTCCAACGGGACTCGGTGCCCAAATTGGGTGACCGGAGTTGCCTTGCAGTCCAGAGGAGGCTACTGTGAATCCCTTGTCTGAGCTTCAGATGAATCATCAAACCCTTCCTCGTCCCGAGAAGAATCCCACAGGAGCGAGACGCAGTCCAACCGCCCGGCTGCCATCTTGTCCACCATGCACGTCGCCTCCCATCGTCACATTCACCGCAACCGAGGGGTGGTTCCTCGACCATCAACCATTGCCGCCCGAGCAAATGACAAAAACGAGAAATTTCCGCCGGTGGCGACGACATCAACGACGATAATTTGTCAGCCCCTCGCGATTTCACGTTGATTAAACCATCCGATTGATGTGCCGAGCTGCGGCAGAGCGTGTTTTTGTCGGATTTTTTTGTTCGCTTCGTCTCAAACTGAATGCTTTAACCGCATTACACAAACACACATGCAGAGCGCACCCCAAGCACGACGAAGTGGATTCATTACAATGACGACGAGGATGACGAAGACAGCGATGGATTAACCACCCTTCAGGATGTCAACAGCACCATTTTCTATTTCGTGAGCACTCGAGGTTTCATCTCGAAATGGATTCCGTCATTTGGATTTGCATGAATGCGACGACGAGTGCGCGATCGGGGCTCCTCTGAGAGCGTTCGTTTCACCTCCGGTCGGCTCCGACTTCACCAACAAATCCCAGCAAAGACTGACGAAGAACCGAAACCGATTGATGCCTCAACGCCCGACTGATCTCCATCGACCGCGCCGGCAGATGCATCAACAAATGGAAACAATCTCACAGATTTTCCCGTTTTGTTTTTCATTCATTTCGTTGGGCGCATCGCCTCGATGCTGCACCCGAGGCCATTATTTCAAAGAGCAAATTATGAAATCGATATGATTTCGGTTCGGATCGTTTTGTTTGCATCGATTTCGGTTTGAATGCATTGCGTTCGAGCCATTTGAGCGATAAGATCTGTCGATTCAGGAGAATGGCAGCCATTTGTCGCTTCGGTCGATTGATTTCGGACGCTCGCGAACCAAGACAATGTCTAACGCGATGCCTCACAACACTCTGCCATTTCAGGCGGGGTTGCTCGCAGCGATGTCACTACCGTTGTGGCCCAGCCGCATCGTGAACCAGAGCAAATGAGCTGCCTGGGGCTTGACTACTTTCACGACGACTCGCAAAAGAAAGGAAGAAAAACCAATCCACTCGAGTTCGGTGCTTCATTGTTGCCATTCATGCGTTCCACAGAAGGAGATCCATCCGTCGACGGAGCAGATCCGCAAAACAATGAAACGCACAAACAGAAAGCGAATTTCATTTCGTTTCGTCTTTCATTTCGAATGGTTTTTCTTTGTTTGTTTGTTTGATTATTTCGAGATAACAAAAGAACGTTCTGGGTTTGTTTCGGTTCGGGATCAACTGGAGGATGAGCGCACGATGAGAAACACACACACAGAGACACACACAGAGACACACACGCAGGCACAAACGAAGTGATGCTTCGTTTCGAATGCAATTGTAAACAATCATTGAGATTGGTACTGTCTTTCCGTGCTCCGATCAAAGGTCGACAATTTTTGATTAAATTTCTTCGAATTCGAATCGATCAAACTCCATCAAACATGTCCTCTCACACCAAAGACACTTCCATGACGTTTCGCCACAGCATCGCTGCAACCCAACGGAGCTCAGCACCAATCTCGAGTCGAAATCGAAAATCTCAATCTCATTTCATTTGGTTGATGCGAACGCAACATCGCAATTCATTAAAACACGCTCGCTCTGACGCACCCTTCGCCATTCAACCAAACAGCCGACAGCCATCAGTCGACAACCAGCAATTGAAAACGTTCAATTGCGACTTTCCGTTAAAACACGTTTTATTAAATCAAATCCCCGGCAAATGGCAAAATAATAACAAAATTAAAATGCTGCGCTTGGCTTTGAGGCGCTGCTGGAATGAGCCGCTTTTTTCGAACAAAGGAGCGGTGAGCGGAGTCGAGGAGACGACGGGGTGACGGTGAAATCCTCCAATTGAGACACAATGACAGCCGAATCAGCAACCGGCAATCGAGCCAGTCGTCACAGCCGCGCCAGCAATAACGCATTTCGATCAACAAAAGATATTCGCTCGTTTCGTGAACCATCATTTGGATGTGCAACGCTCACTCGACAATTCACACACACACACATATACACACATATACACACACACACGCATCCATCAGCGACCCTTTTTTTCGCTTGTTCGCCAAACGACAAAACCATTTGCATTCAATTTCGACATCGGGGAGGGAACTCGAGAGGGCTGATTATGTAATCGTATCCGAGACGTGCACAGGGCGATGGGATGATTGACGTTGAAGGATTGGTTGCCATGCAGTTCAGTTGTACGCACCTCGACCCGGAGGTTGCCATCATTCGCAACGATATGAAGCTGTTATTGATTCCCCCAGGGGCTGCAGTGATACCCACTGCTGCGTTGCTGTTAATATTTGTGCTTGCTTTTCACAACCCTCGTCGTCGTCATCATCATCAAACTCATCAGAAGATGGCACTTGAGCGAATGCATATTCATGGCGTCGTCGTTCTCAAACAGTGACTGTGCGACCGTCGGTGATTAGCTCTTTGCTTTGCAATGGTTTATTTGCCCATTTCCGAATGGCAGATTATTGGCATCCGCCTTTGATGAAAATTCATTTAATTTTCGCTTTCGCTAGCCCTGCGGACGTTGGACGTGACACGACTTGAATCGATTTCATCTCCGTCGGGTTTTACGCCCGTCACGAATCTTATCGCCTCAGCAACGGCACCACTTGAAAACGAGCAGCTTCAAGTGTTTTAAGCGGTCGATCAGCCAACGCGGCGATAAGATAAAATTACGCGAGAATTGACATTTTCAAAATGGATTTTATTTTTTGTCATTGAGCCATTCGACAGTTACAGTTATAAAAGCGGTTAATCGGTTTCGGAGTAGTCGAGGCCGGTGTTGTCGGCAACCCAATCGATGAAGGATGAGACGCGAGTGTAGACATCTGGATCGCCCTGAGCGCAAGGGTTCACCCAAGATGCGAGACCAATGACACGTCCGTCGGTCACCAGAGGACTGCCGGAGTCTCCGTGACAAGCACCGTGTCCGTAGGCAGTGAACGCGCAAATGTTGCTGTCATGAACCATTTCCGTGATATTCTCGTGGTGTCGTTCACGGCACTCGTCGTTGCTGATCACCACAGCCGGCAAGAACTTCAAATATTCGGCGGCATCTTTGCTGGAGAGCTGCAAATGGAAGCCAAAAGATTAGTTGTTTACGGCGGGGCATCGCTGCGATCACTCACATTGTAGCGTCCCCAACCGCTGAGCACTGCCTCGGTTCCAGCTTCGATGAATCCCGGATGCAATGGGATTATCGTAACGGATTCGCTGAACTGAATCGGAGCGGCGGTTCGCACCAGCGAAATGTCGAACTCGAGTAATCCTTCGTAGCCGTTGTATTGCGGGTGGTTGATGACTTCGGAGCCGTTGTATTGGGTGCCGTCGTTGATGAGGTGGTGCGTCCCGACAAACACGAAAATATTCTCACCGATTGATTTGCCGTCTTGCGTGCAATGCGCTGCGGTTAGGATCCACAATGGACTGAGGATGGCACCGCCGCAGAAGTGACGATAGTACGTCTCGTTGTCGTCGGTTACGTTCAAGGTGCGCAATGATGCCATGTGCGGGAACTGGCCTTGCTCGGCGAGTTCGCCACCAATGATGCGATCATTGAGCGAATGCGGCAAAGCGGTGATTGCTGCGAAAATACACGCGAACGCGATGATTGCAATTGATCTCATTTTTAACGGGTTTCTGAGGCGAAATGGCGATTTGTCGGTGAATTTATATCAACGGTGGTTGGATTAGCCAGTTGCTGCGTTGGACGATGATAACGCTCGAGATTAGATGCGGCTTTGATGGTCAATGTGAATGACGTGATTGTCGCTATCGGAACCACTTGGAGCGGCTGGCCTTGCAACATCTAATCGAGATCTCAAACAATCGTTCCTTCCTGAAGGGGCGTCTGGGGAATCTACGACTCACTTCCAGAGTTTTCTTTGATTGAAAAGCTTATTGTTTCGTGACGAACTCGATGGGATAAGCTCAAATTTCCTTGTCGGTGTTTTCATTGGTCGAAGAGGTGGAAGGCGGGGATTCTAATGATCAAGTCGGGATCAGCCAAATTTTTGGAGGCCCTCACTCCCGGATATGGCGATTTACTGTTCGAATTTCCCTAGGGCTGGTGAAATCGATATCTCCTCAAAGCGAATCAAAGTGGGATTGGACCATTCAATTCCATTCAATTCATCACAGCTCGTTCCCGGTGGCTTCGATAATCCAATTGATGGAGCTCGAAATTCGAGGAAACAAATCTGAATGAAGCTGTGATGGATTCCCCCAGGGGTTGCGATGCTGTTAATATTCCTGCTTGCTTTTCACAATCGTCGTCGTCGAAATTATCATCAGAAAATGGCACTTGAGCGAATGCATATTCATGGCTTCGTCGTCGTCCTCAGACTGTGACTGTGCCGTCAGTGATTAGCTCATTGCCTTCCATGTCGTCTGTTTGCCCAAATTTCAAATGGCAGATCATTGACATCCGTTTTGTCGTTCGTGAAGGGGTTTTTCAAGCATTTTTGATGTCGCCGGAAATTTCAAATTACAATTTCGAAGGAATTGTTTGCTTTGCCTCGTTTCGGTCGCATCGAGTTTGGTAAACTTTCAAAGGGACAACCGTGCAATTGCAAGCCAAAGGCTTTGACGAGTTTTTCGCAGAAGAAAATACCGTAAATTTTACCGTTTTCTATCTTTCACGTCAATTTACGCGAGCGAAAAAACCAATTTCCCAGAAAAACAATCGAAAGTCGATGCTAAGCGTAGCAGAGACACGAACAACGTGTGACAGTTCCGCGTATATGTGGCAGATGGCGCTGGTGGCGGATCGTCGATGTTCGACGAACGGAGCGGTGAATGGCTTCGAATGAAGTCCGACGAGCACAACCCAGGGCTTATCTGTTGCCATCGGCGAGCTCTCGACCCTCAAACAACCTGACATCATCGTGTCACTCGACGAATTTCCAGCGAAGCCCATTCGAGATGAGACCAACGGCAGCAATTACAGTGGCATGTCACGGACGTTCGACGCACATCGTAAATCGTCAACGGTAAACGCTACCTGCGTTCGAGAACCGATGACTGGCCGGTCACCACCGAATGGAAAGTGACGATTGTCAAAGTGTTGGCCTGGCCCAATTCGACAGGTACGGCCGCGAAGCGAATGCCGCAACCGCAACCGAGTCCAGAAATCAAAACAAAAGACATTTTCCCACGTGTTTGACGATGCTCTCCGCACCGACGTTCGGTGTCAGTGCGTATGTGAATCTAATTCGAAATCGGAATATTCAACAATTTCTGAATTAATTTATGCATAAATGACGGTGACGACGACGACGACGACGACAACAACAACCAAGACGACACAACGCCTGATGACAACACACCGATCTAATCGCACCGGTACGCGAGAGCACCAAGGCTGATGAACCTCAACATGCAGACCGTGATGTGGTTTAGGCGTTTTTCACTTTGTTGTTATTCATCTCAGATTCTAATTCCTAGAACGCGATCCGATGGCCATAAATTTGTTGGTCTCGCTTGGATTTTATGCTTTTCGTTTTGTCGTCGTAATTTTTCGATTTTTTTTTTACTGTTTTTTTTTTCGTTGAGTTGGTTTGTTCTTCTTCTTCTTCTTCTTCATTTTCCTTCGTCTTGAATGCTTTCGACAATAAATAACCGCCACTCCGGCTGGTTCGTATCCACAAAAGCATTGCCACCGAACTCGAAACAACGCAAATGAAACGCGAACGGTGTCGCTGTGATGAATTTAACACCTCGGACGACATTCTCGAGTCCGGCAAATGGTTCGAAGGTGATGGGAAATGGTCGGAATGACCATCGACGGGTGTTGAATGGAGGTCTCGAAAGTCCTGACCGATTTCAAGTGAATTTTTTACTACCAATTTTCCCGCAGCGAGCAACTGACTTTCTTTCTCTATCTCTTACTATCTCTCTCTCTTTCACTATCTCTCTATCTCCCTCTCCAAAACTGATAACACCGACTGCACCAGCCGACCCATTATCAGGAAGTCATAAATCAGTCGGTCGTTCAAAGATTTCGATTGTCCCTTCGTCGCAGAGCGGCGCAGCGCACATTGACTTTATCCGTTGCGATGCGTTTTTCTTGTTTGGTTTTTTGCGTCGCAAAATGACGATGTGTCATTCGACGGACAGTAGTTGCCTCAGACCATCGATGTCGGATCGTAAACAATGTCATCATTTTCATAAATTTCGTTTCGACGACGATCGAATCGGTTCGGTTGGGCTGTCTGTCGTCAAAATGGACTAATTATGGAAATTTTACGGAATCAACAAATGCAATTAAACATAAAATATTGGTTTTTTATTGGCTTTCATTTCAGAGTGTTTTTGTATTTTTTCTTGTTTTTTTTTCTGTCGTTTGTTTTTTGGTCAACGAAATGGCCAAACAGATCGTGTTACGGATCCCACATGAGCGGTGCGACTCGGTGGCGGAGCATCGAACCGATAAGAAAGTGTCGGATTTCGAATTGATTGGCACCTCCGCAGTTAGTGGCCAACCAGCATCGAAACCATGGGATCCGGTTCGAAGCCCAGTACAAAACACCGATTGAACTCTCGCAAACACCTCGCGCCGCCGCACCACCGAAATGACTTTCAAACAGAAAATCAGTAGCCAAAAACACCAGCTTCTGCCGATCTGCCATCACATCATTCGGACACAAGTTATCGTCCAGTTGTCGTCACAATCGAACAAACCCAATGACGACGACCAACGACAATAAAGACTCTGGAAATTATTGCGCCGGTCCGATGTTTTGTCGCATTTTGGAGGCGTTTAAAAGACAATTTATAGCCGCCGTTTGTCGTTAACATTTCTCTTGTATTCGATTTCATTCACGGATTCATGTCGGTTTGTGGATGACTTGTTGTTTTTGTTGTTGTTGTGGTTGATGTTGTTGCCGCACGGGGTCCAGTCGTGCAGTTGTGCCGTCTTCGTGATTCGGAAAGCACCTCTGTTTCTTCCAGCACGACCATCTCCTGGCACCATTTCGCCAAACTAATTAACCATCCCCCGGAGCCAATTAAACTGCAATGCAACAATTTTCAACTCATTCCATCGACCACGCTGATTTATTATCTTCGCTCGGCACAGCACTGCCATCAAAATGCAAAAATAAAACCGAAATGGAGGACGGAAAAAAAAAAACACAACGCAAAATGAAATGTCGCATTAAATTTGTCACAAAACAACAACAACAACAACAAGACGAGAAATTGGAAAGAAATGAACAACCTGGCAGTGGCATCGTAAATGCCATCAACTTTGCATTGCAAACACAAAACGGAAAATGAGAACCGAAAAATGTCATATGAAATCATTGTGATTGCCGTGGTCGTCGTCTTTGTCGTCGTCGTTGTCTTCGTCGTCATCATCGGAGTTGAGTTTGTCGAGGCGAAAGACGAGCAAAAGACGAAGCAAAAAAAAAATAAGTTTGAAAAAGTCATTTACAGTTATTTAAATAGTTGTTCGAATGAGTACCGTTATGATTTATGAGTCGCCCAAGGGGGTGGGTGGTGGCATTGTCAAAGGGTTACCGTTATCTGTGGCGGGGTGTGGGGGGTTGGAAAGTTCATCTGCGTGTCAACGGGAAGCCTTGTGAACGCTTCGGGTAATTCGTCGTCGTCCCGGTGGCGGTGTGGGAGGCCATCAATGGGCGACTCGAAGGATGCTCACCCCCCATTCCCGCCCCGGTCGAACCGGTTCGAGTTTGTTTATTTGCATTCTCGTTCGATTGTCAAGCATTTTTTGTTCCGCTTAATAAGAAAATTGTCTCTTCGTGACGGAAAACATAAAAAAAGCAAAGCCCCGGACGATGACAACGAGCATGAAATTCGGTGAAAATCGAATCGAAGCGAACCGAGTGGAGGCGAACGCAAGAGCCAGCACCCGAGAAGGAGGAAAAACGTGAAGAAAAATGGAAAAGTTTTCGGTCGCTTGTCAAATGATCAACTAATGAATTTAACGATATTCAAATTATTATTTTTTTTTTCGTTGATGGTTTGATGCGTCGCGCCCGACCTTCTTCAGGCGGTGGTGTGTGCTTCACCCGATTCACCTTCGAAGTGAATCGAAATGGTTCGAGGTTTGTTTATTGGATGAATTATAAACAACCGAGCCATCGACAAAGCGACGAACCAAAATGAAAATCGTGTTAAAGTTTTACCTGTAGTTTCGCCGGTGTGCGGTCCGTCGTCGCGTCCGCCTCGTCCCATTCACCTCGTTAATATTTAATAATAATAACAATTGCCGGAAAGATAATTCGATGTGATTTATTATTCGTACTTTTTAAAACTTCGATTTCTGTTTTTCTTCTTTCTTTTTTTTTTTGTTATTTTTTTCTTCTTTTTTTGTGAGTTTCTTCAATGAATGCGGATTGAGGGCTCGGTTACACTCGGAGTTTCCGGTGGCTTTTTCGGCGTGGGAGCTTCGGTAGGGCTTCGATTATTCAGGTTTCATGTTGATTCGAGAGGATTTGGAAAGTTCTGGAAAAGTTCTGGAAAAGTTCTGATAATTCCTGAAACTTCCGAAATTCTCCAAAAGTTCTCAAGTTTAGTAATCACTTCTGTCAAATTGATGATGATTAGATGAGCTTTGGAAAGGTCGGCAATGAGCAGTCTCTTGAAGCTGAATTGGCCCAAGTGAACGCCTTTGGTCCTAAGGAGGTCCTGTCAGCGTGAACTCCAAGGTTTAAAGATCTTTCCATCGATCTTAGTAAACGATCGGTCGATTTCGTACCAAAATTGATTTATGATTGCATCTCGCTCTTTGCTGAGGAAGAAAATCCCCACAAGCTCGACTTTGGAATGATCGACTTTCTTTCAAAGTGTTGCTCGGTGATTTTCAGCATAATCTCCGATACAATTTTCATTCAAAAGAAACATTCACATAGGTCTTGGGATCCCGAGGAATTCAATGATAGCAAAAATCACCATGAAAATAACTGTTCTGTGATTCAAAGCCAATGACGTCAAGTCTGCCTCTCATTCAGTTCTATTCTAAAAAATGCTTTCTCGGAATTTCAAAACCGAATCGAATTCAAGACTTTGCCAAACAACAACAACTGATGGTCGAGCAAAGAAACACACTGTTCTGCGTCAGAGTTGTTATTGTTGACGTAGGAGTCGTTCTTTCTGAATGAAGAAATTGCGTCTGTTTCTAATCACTGGTTTCAGTGGCTCGTTCAAAGCGCGGTTGGGAACGAGGCATTTGCCGATCTCAAATCCTACGTGGATGAGATTCGAACGCTCTCCAAAGTGACCCATCAATCAGAAGGCTGCCCAATACTTTCCAGCTGGTTTAGATCGAAATCCTCCGCCAACCGCTTCCCTGCCCGCAGTCATTCCCCCCAAAGGCCTCTGAGGCCTCCACAAAGTCCGCCCGTGAATGTGAATCGTCCGTTATTCGCCTCACCAAAACCAAAAAAAAACCGATTCCATTCGAAATTAGCTCAAACGACAACCAAATGGGTAAGCAATCAATAACCAAACAAGCGAACGAAAACGAAACGGAAGAAAAAATTATGGAAAAAAGGGTTAAAATATTAAATGCCAAAATGATTGGTTGCGCCCGGCCGGGGTAATGTCGTTATGATATTTCGGGTGCCGTTTCTTTTCCTTCTCATTTGGTTGTCGTCATTTCTCCCATTTCCCGATTTTCGAATTAAATCGAGCGAAACCGTCACCGCACGGTGCGATCGGTGTAACCGCTAGGTGTATTTACCGTCGAAAACAACCGGCGTGCGGTCGTCCCCGCGCAAACCGATGCTGAAACGTATTCGTCACGAATTCGCATTTCGTCAAAACGGCAAACTCAAGCGACAAAAGCCATTTCGCCGAAATGAGTAATCGAACGATGGAATATTCGCGGAATGAGACGCGCATCGATTCGCATTAGCGGTTCGGATGAACAACGTCCCGAGTCGCGATCGCGCATTCATCGCTAATTTATGCGAGCAATTATTCGTGTTTGGATATTTCGAGGCACAACCAAATCAGTCGTAAATCAGCGGGTGCCGCCAGAAAGTCATCGTCGCCATTTGTCATTCGGCAAAAGGCCCTTCCGGTGTGCGTCGTTTATCAGGCCACACATCGTCAGGCGAATCGGAGGGGGCCATCCCGAAATTGCCTCACCGAAAATCCCATTTCCGATGCAATGAAACAAAACCCAGACCCAACCCTTTTTCCGCGTTTCGAATCCACCGTCACCGGTGCTCGGCATCAAACAACCGAAAAAAAAACAACAACAACAACAAAATTGTCATTTCGTTGTCGTTGATTGCGTTTCGATGAACGATTTCTCTCTCTCTCTCGTCCCCCGCCGAACCACGGCGAATGGAAGAAACGAAAGCGACTTTTTTCTTTTTCGGCATTGCCGATACGAAATTTACATAATTTCTGGTTCGAATCAATGACTTTGGCTGGTGTTCGATGTGGTTCCGTTTCCGTCACGCCAACAAAACGCACCTCGCACCCATTCGCTTCCGAATTGATGGGCCTCGCTTTGACATAACTGCCGAAAATCGTTCTCCATTTGGAGGAATGGCCTCCCGACGAATGACGGCTCAGCAGAAAATGCCAGTTTCAGGGCCGTTGCCGCTGAAGGCTCGTTTATTGGCCTCGAGAACAGCCCACTGGATCCATTCCCAGGCGCTGTCGATCCATAATTCATGTCGAATATTTACATAACACTCGAATCAATGACAATGCGTGTGCTTTCGCCCCTTCCCTCGCAACCAACCCGTTCTCGCTCTTAACTCATTCGGTTTGACAACATTTTCCCAAATCGAATCACAAACAGTCATAAATAACAATAATCATAACGAGAATGTAAACGACGATTGAAAAGTGGCTCCACCGTTACCACTCTGCCGCCTCGATGCCTCGGCAGTGCACCACAATGGCACGGAACACTCCTCGCCGGTGCGTTTATTAAACCATAAATAATGTCGATGACAAATCGACCGCAGAGACAACCGTTGCCGCCCGCGCGCATCGAGAATGTTACGTAAAGCGCGTAGAGGTCGATCGTTGTGTTGGACGGATGAAGAAGGGGGGTAGGGGCACGAAGCACCTGTCAACAGAACACCCAGACCCACTGCCTCCCAACCCAAAGGATTTAATATTCATTTTTGTTTTCTCCGATTTCAAAATAACAAATCAAAACAGTTTAACGATTGCGCTACTTTCGAAATTTCCGCTTTTCGGATCGTCAACGCTTCAATCGTCCCTGGCAGCTTTTGTCATTGAACATCGTCATTTGGCGATTAACATTTCATAAACAACATCGCGCATAAATAATTCGGGATAATTTCGACGCGAAACGGTGGGTGATGGGTGGGGGGGCCGCAGTAGAAAGGGTGGATGGAGGCCCCGAATGACTACTGAACTCCCATGCCAACCA
>JANSTV010046223.1:0-15095 GCA_027564135.1 Lestremia cinerea
AATGTAATTAACATGAATTGAGTGTGAATTTTGGTTCTTTTCCAACACCTTTCTTTCAGTTGAAGGCAGCCGCGAAGCTCCTGTTTGTGTATTTCTTGGGGGTTCTGTTACATGGGTAAAGGATCAAGGAGAACACAACCAGCTGATTGTCATTCTTTATTCGAAAATTGTAAAACAATATAAACTTAAAGCTATGTTTAATTCTAGTTGAAATCGGTGTTACGATACGGATTTCGTGCCATTCACCCGAAACTCGAGTTTATTATTGAGATGATCATAAAACACTTTGCCACTGTTGACACCGTTGACACCATTGACGCCATTCACTTTGCCAGCAACACCTCCATTCTTATGGTTCTCGTCGTCGACGCGGGAGTTTCGATTGTGGTCCAAATGTGCGTCGTTCTTGAGCTCCTTGCTGGCAGTCGGTACTTTGGGTCGCATGTAGGATTTGCGATAAAAGTCGATGAACAAAGCCAGCATGAAGACATTCTGTGGAATCATAACGGCAACTGGGAACTTGGGATAGTTACAATCAGGCTTGAACACCAGCATCGACCAGTGTAACATGATCAGAAAGAATTGCACCTGAAAAAGGAACAGATGTTAACGGACATTTTCATAACGGACATTCCACTGAATGGCACCAGCACCTCGATGGAGTCACATGCTTATGGAAATCACCGGCCAATTGGTTCAAGCAATTTCAATTTAATTACTTGACGCAATGGTCGGCCGGTCGATTACCGATTACCGATTACCTATTCCGTTCAACGCCAATTGAACGTTTTGTCGATCAACGTGAATCAATCGCTTCAAATTGACTATTAACGAGATGCTTTGATGGCAAATTTTGACCGAAATTGCTCGGATGTGAACAGTCTTCGCTTCCGATTGAGACGATTAAGGGCGTGAAACCGGCAAAGCATTTCGCAGTTCGAGCTTCGATAATATATTTCAATGAATTCACTCCAATTCCGGAACAGTACTCACGATTTGCATTTGCGTTATGTATTTCTTCCACCAAATGTTGTTCTTGTACTTTGGATTGTAGACCGATATCAAGTAGTAGCCATACATGACGATGTGCACTATTGAATTGATGAAACCGGTGAAAATCGAATGGCCGCCGCCAAGGAATTTGCTAGCGTTCCACGTCAACAGGACCATGCCGCAGTGATGGTAGACGTGCAGAAAAGTGATTTGATTGTTCTTCTTGCGCAACACAAAGAACACGGTGTCCAACAGATCAAGCACCTTCAGCAGGAAGTATGTGTGGCAGCCGTTGACCACAACGATGGCGGTTGGGGTACGTGAGTAGTCCACCGGTTCGCACACGAAACTGTAGCCATTGCGGAATTTGTAGGCGTAGCGAAAGCCCTGCAAGCGGAACCATTTGAACGATGCTCATTCATTTTGCGTCGGAACGATGGTTCATTACCTGGTATACGAGTCGAGCACAGGCCAATATCTGAACGATGTTGTACACAATGATCAGTTTATCCAAATTGAGTGGCTTACGATTTTTCATGAAGCTTGGTCCCCATTTCAAAACGAAATACAAATAGGCTGCCATTATTCCGAACACCGGCCATGGTGTGGACATGAACAGCATATGTTTGACTCGAGGATCTGAAATGATGAGGGGAATTGATCAAAATAACGATCGCATCTCGGATGTGACATCATTTGGTGATCGTCGGTATGCATTTCATTATCATTGCGGTGCAACTAGCATTTGGAGCCGGCAAAACCGGTGTGAAACGGCAACAATATCGCAAACCGCAATTACAACATGCGATTGCATTTGAATCGATTCGGCAAAACGCATTGGCTAATATGCCATCAAAATGGGAATAGAAATCAAAGAAATATTCCATTTCGAACCGCTGCCGACGTCATTAGAATTTCAAATGGAATTGCATTCGTATTCAAAACGCAAAAAATCATTTGACTTTGGCATTGTCCTGGCTATGCATAATCACGAATTGCAAATGGTATACCGCGTTCCGTTTTCCGCAGACGAAAATTTCAAACAGTCAAAGTCGCAAAGTCGAATGCCATGCTCCACGATCAAGCGCATTGTTCGCGGTTTTCGCGGATCCAAGAAAGGAAAGCGAACAAAAAAAAATAAAAATGAACACAATAACTTTTGTGTTCGCCACAACAAACACGGGGTGTACGGTGGCTCGCAAAAAGGACAAAGATCATGCGATATCATTAACACATTATCATGCATTTATTCATTCATTGACCTTTCCATCATACGTGAATGAACTAGCATTTCATTTGACGAAAAAAAAATGATTGTTTTCGCCACCCGAAATGTCATTGAACCAACTCGATGGAACGTTCAATTCATCATCCGCAACTGAAGGCCATTGTTGATGATTGATGGCGTGTTCGGAATTTCCGCATGGAACTTGCATCGACTTGTATTTTCGACAAAATGCAGTGCTTTTGCCCATGCCACGAATCAATGCCGCCCTTTTCCCGTCACTAAACTCACCACTCAGCTCATCGTTCAGATAAAAGTACTGATCCACTATTTTTCGAATCACCAACGCCATGATCGCGATCACTCACTTGACACCAGGACTTGCCACCAAAAATAGTTTGACTCAAAATACGACAATTATTCGGAAAACACGACACCGTTCAACGTATTTCGTTCTGATCGCACATCCCGCGCACATCAAATCTTTTGGAATCGCTCGCGATCGCAATCACAATCGGAACTGTGAATGCGTTATTGCACAAAGTTTAACCAGAAATTGTGATGGGAAATCGGCAACAGTCCATTATTCAATATGTGGCTTTAGTTCATTCTCAACAAACGCCGAAACGCGATCATCAGAGGCTGGCAAACAAAAAACAAAAAACGAAACCAACACCCGAAAAACGCTAATCATCAATTATTGATCGAATTGGGCTGCACTTTCCCTACTTTCGCTTTCTGTTAGCTGTGGCGAATGGATCGCGCTCGAGTCGTATCTGCCAAACAAAGAATAAAAAAATCGACACAAAACGACATTCAGTTGCTATCCGTCAATGTAGCTTTCGATGTGCACCGTGTCGAACAACACAATCGGAACTGACGAAAAATTCTAATTTCAATTGCGACCAATGGCAAGGATTCACATGGCTATTTGTCTTAATGTATTCTATCGCATTAATACATTATAATTCGAATGAATATCTATCGCTTTACATAAATGCGGTGTGAGGCGCGGAATAGAGAGGCAATCGATAAGCCGAAATAAGGCAACGACGACCACGCCGATCACCGACGAGGTAATAAGACACTAATCAAGAAGTCATTATGATTCGATCGAATGGTAACATAGTTACCGTTTCGGCGTGCCAGTCGAGCTGTATGTGTGTGTGTGTGTGCGTGCATGCGAGCGCTTGTGTGCATAAGACTGATTACAAAATGACGAGCGAATTTCCAATTCCATCGTCCATCGTTGGCCATTCGAGCATCGTCATGATTGATGCATTGTCGCGCATGTTGTTTTTGATCATATTTTCGTTTCCGTCGATGCAATTTCAGGGTGAATTTTAACAAGTTTGTGCATATTTTTTTCCCAAGGTCGTGACTGCAGTTCATTTTTCTAGTTATCAAAACATTGAATACCTTTTTGCCATAGTTCTCGAATAATTATTTAAATATGAATAAGCACACGGATTTCTCACAGAAAACGCCTGGTGGAATACGTGACATGCGGATGCTGATTGCTGATTCTCTGGGAGAACCCTTGCTGACTAAAAGAAATTTCGCGGCTGTTCGTTTTGTCGACAGGAATCGAGAGTGTACAGCTTTTGATCCCAATTTTCAAACCGGATCTCGTTCTTGGAGAATTTATGAAGAACTTCTAAGATGATTAAAGAATCTTCAACGAATGCTCAATGAAACTAAACTCGGAAGAATTCTTGCTCGAAAATAATCGAACTGACTTAATTAAGCATTTCTCACCAGGCGTCACCACTGTAATGGTTCGATTTGAATTATTCAACAACCAAGCAGCTTTGCAGCAAATGGAGACGACAATGCTTTGCGTGAGGAGAGAACGACTGAAGAGGCTCTGGGATTCTTGAAAGGAGCTGACTCATTGCTGGAATAAAACGACTGCAATTTTGTTTTCGTAATCGCAAATATATTTCAAACATGAGCTTACAGCGTGTTCAACAATAACCAATCAATTATTTCTTTCTTCTCGATCCCGGAACTCAGCTGGGTCCGTGAATTTGACAGTAAAAATGTAAAAGAACGCCGGAAACGGAACCAATATCAATAGTATGAAATTGCTGGCCGACAGCGAGATGATTCCGTAGGCGAGTATCAACCAATGGCCAACTAGAATTCAAGAAAGGGGTTTCTGTCAGTTCGAAAATTGCTATTCAGGTCAATCGTTTACCAATGATTGTGGCGTTTTTCATTTCGGTGATCGATGTTTTGAACAACGACGTCATGCTTTGATCCAGTTTCATTGAGAAATGAGCTGCATTCGAGATCATCGAAATGATTATGCTCAAATATGGGAAGGCGTAATCTGGAATTCAATGAAATGTTTGATTGGGAGCTCATTTGAGAGTTGCTTCCCGGAAAGAAAACTCACAGACTAGACCGCCAACGACGGTGTGGAGCAAAGCCAGAATCGGAATGAAATACAACGCGCTGTAGACGGCGCTTTTGCCATTTTTCAAGTAATTTCTGTTGAGCCACGGTCTGATTAGCATCATCGTTACGATGCACAGCAGATAAAAGACCAACACCATGGTTTGACTGCGAAAGTGTGAAGAATATTAGTTGAGGCAATTCGATTGGCCGTCAAACTGATAGGACTTACAGAGGATAGACTGCCTCCTGCGTGCAATGCATCTTCGTCTCGTAATTTGGCGTGGGATTTTGAAACAATGTATACCAATCGGCCAGCCTTGTCACGGCGCACGAGAAAATTTGAAAGCTCCACAACGGCTCATACATAAGAATGGTGATTATGGCCGATATCAAAATCTCGATGAAAGCGCTCAAATGGAGTATGAGCTCGCCTTTGGTGAAACTGGAATAGAGGAAAATGCGGAGAGGTACAGCGTCAATGACCCGGTTCGACCTGTTCAAAGGGCTTACCATCGTTCCTTGGCCGCCAAATCGATGAAGAACCAATGTAATATCAATGGCAGGATGGCCATGAAGCCCAAATATAGCCAGTCATATGTGGTGGGGTTATTTTCGCAGAGAAAACATTGACTGAATTCATTGACTCGATAACCTCTGGGACAAGCACCGCAGTCACTCCAATACGACAGCGTTTCGTTGCCTTCGACAGCTATCAATGTGCGGCCACAGTACAAACCGGGACACTTATCTTTGAGCATGTTTGAAGCCATTATTGATAATTGCACGGATTCGTTTCACATATTTGGCAACAGAGGACGATTAACGGGGTCGCAATCCGCAATTTGTTCGCAGAACCTCCCGAGAGTTTGTTTTGTTGATTTCCAGACAACGATTTGTTTACTCTTTTTGACATTTCACATTGAACCGTTTCGAATCGGCTTAGTTTATTTTCATGCTATACTGATCCGTACCAGTACCGAAGAGAAAGTAAACCGGCATTAACCGGCAGCTGACGAGATTCTGGAATGCAAAAGTGAAATCTGTCTTGTCATTCGTTTTGATAACCTCATACGATTTGGTTGATTGAGCTGGCCATTTTGTTCAATTAGCGGGTGTGCTTATTTATAAATTCATTGCTCATTTCGTTTGCGAAACATTTTCCAAAATTAATTTTCAATTGGCCAGAGTTGCTCGCTGTGCAATTGCATCAGTTTTGCCAAAACAAACAAGAGTATTTTCACACAAAATGGTTGCGAATCAAGCGATTGTTGATAAATCACATTTTGTTTTGCCAAATGCTCAGCCGATCGGTGATTTAGAATGCAGCACTGCATTTCAAAATCTGACTGATAAGGAGAAATTGTATGCTCACTATTTCAGCAAGGTTGGTATTTTGTTGACGTCAGCATTTCGCAAAGTGAATGATTTCGATTTTGTCTTCGTTTCGCGTTAGGCATCATGGAATGGTGGATTGGTTGCGTTGGTGCAGTCCAGTCCAGAGGCACCGCTGGTGTTTTCCTTGTTGCATCGCGTTTTCCAAGCTGAACCGATTGCTGAGTTGAAAACCAACGCCTTGGCTGCTGGCGTGTCCGAAGATGATTTCACCGTAAGTCCCTCTGCTCTCCTCCAATCTGTTCGTTAGTTCTCAACGATTGATTATCGACAGGCATTTTTGGTCTACGCTTGCGGCTTCTTTGCCAATGCAGGCAACTACAAAGGAATGGGCGACACGAAATTCGTGCCAAACCTCAATGAGGAAAAATTCGAGTTGGTTGTCAAAAACAGCAAGGCTTATCAATCGCAAACCGATAAGATTGAGTTCTTGTGGGCTAATACTCGAGCACCGATTTTCGAACTGAGCGATCGGACCAAGAGTTTGGGTTTGAGTGACTACGGCGTTACCACGTATTTCTCGGACAATTGCACAAAGACGGATTCCGATTTGGTAAATGAGTGGTTGAAGTTGAAGAAGATTGAAGGCTACATCTGCCGGACATTCAAAACGGACGAAGATGGCAAAACTGTGTTTGATATCAAGTTGGCGTCGGTGCAAACAGACAGTCAAGATGGTATCACCATTGCTCCAGAAGAGTACAAAGAGGCGACCTTCAAGATCACTCGCGGAGACTACTCCCAATTGTTGGCTCTGACCTCTGAGAATCTTGTCAAGGCGAAACAGCATGCGGCCAACGACAACGAAGTTGAGATGATCAATCAGTATGTGAAGAGTTTCAGAGAAGGCAGCTTGGAAGCCCACAAAGAAGGTTCACGGTATTGGATCAAAGATAAGGGTCCAGTCGTCGAGACCTACATCGGATTCATTGAAACATATCGCGATCCGTCGGGTGTTCGGGGAGAGTTCGAGGGTTTCGTTGCGATCGTCAATAAGGAAATGTCAGCCAAATTCACAACTTTGGTAGACAACGCAGAGAAATTGATCGCATTGTTGCCGTGGGGCAAGGACCTCGAGAAAGACAACTATCTTAAGCCGGACTTTACCTCGTTGGAGGTGCTCACATTCGCTGGTTCTGGAATTCCAGCAGGAATCAACATTCCGAATTGTACGTTGATAAACTCATTTGCTTACGGGCTTCCTTCAAATTTTTCTACAATTTTCCAGATGATGAAATTCGACAGAATGAAGGTTTCAAAAATGTCTCCCTCGGCAATGTGATAGCCAACTACATGAGCAAAGATGCCATCCCTTTCCTCTCAGAAGAAGACCAGAACTTGTTAAAGAAGTACAAAGTACCCTCGTTCGAAGTCCAGGTCGGTCTGCACGAACTGCTCGGTCATGGCAGTGGCAAATTGTTCCGCATTGACGAGGACGGCAAATACAATTTTGACATCGATTTGGTGAAGAACCCACTCACGAATGAACTGATCAAGTCTTGGTATGAGCCCGGCGAAACGTACGACTCGAAATTCGGTGCCATCGGGTCTTCGTACGAAGAATGTCGTGCTGAGGCCGTCGGTCTCTATTTGAGTTTAAATCGCGATGTGTTGAAAATTTTCGGCTACACCAATGACCAAGAAATTGATGACATCATTTACACGAATTGGTTGTCGCTAATTTGGGGCGGTGTCGGATTGGCAATGGAGTTGTACAATCCAACGACCCAGCAATGGCTCCAGGCACATTACCAAGCCCGGTATGTAATTATGCAAGTGCTGTTGGAGGCTGGTCAAGGCTTGATCACTGTCGAAGAGACCGACTCTGGAAAGAATCTGTTGCTGAAAGTTGATCGCACGAAAATTCCAACGGTTGGTCGTCAGGCCATCGAGAAATTTTTAATGAAACTGCAAGTGTTCAAGTCCACTGGGGACGTTGAGAGCGCAACCATAATGTACAACAACTATTCTAAGGTGTCCAATGACAGTGAACCGCACACTTGGCTCAAGTGGCGTGACATCGTTCTGCTGCACAAGAAACCAAAAACGATTCTTCTGCAATCCAACACTGAATTGAAGGGTAAGTCCATTAGGTGATCGTGACGGCCGTTACTCAAAAGTTCTTCGACTTTCGTTTCAGACAACTCGGTAGTTTTGAAAACTTACGAGGCCAGTCACAAGGGCTACATCGAGTCCTGGGTTGATCGATTCCAAGGCAACAAAGTCCACGACATCCTGGAAGATATCTGGTCCGACAACAAAAAATACTTTCCGACTTTGATTCGGAACTAAGCCCGCTGGCAGATCATTCTATTGCGTTTGAAGATATTTTTTGCTTATGATCTTTCATGGCATTTCATTTTTTGAGATAAATTTAGTTTATTCTATTTTCTATTACTCTCATTTTGTTGACTTAATACAAGAATTAGCAATCAAATATTGGTCGCCATGCTGTTGAATCATATTTCTCGAAAAATCGCCTTGAAATAAAACAATTGAATGGAAATAACGTCGATTTCTTTCATTTTTGCAAGCTTCAGCGTGCTTTCTGCCGGTTGGTAGAGTTACATTTCTTTTGAGTTGAACGAACCGACGCACTTGATGCCAGACAAAGTGATCAGGCGATTTCTCTCAGTTTCTCTTCAGCAGTCGATGACCCGCTGCCAGTCTGATGGCTGGCGACAAAAGCGCCCTCTACAAAATCAGCTGATCAACTGGCCCGGACCAGATGACTGAACTTTGAAAAGCAACCGGCAAATTGCCATACGTTTTTGCTTGTCATTTTGTTTGTTGTGATAACAAAAGATATATCTCGTCGCTGTCACTCAGTTTAATCGCACGTAAATTTAGATTTTCAAAGCGAGTCGTCGAGAAAATTACTGCAAAATGGTTGCAAACAATGAAATCGATAAATCGCAGTATATTTTGCCGAACAAACAGCCAATTGATGAACTGAATTGCACGGTGGCGTTTAAAAATTTGACAAATAAGGAGAAACTCTACGCTCATCATTACAGCAAGGTAATGACGGATCACTGTTGGGAGTTGAGTTATTCTCGAAAAATATATTTCAGGCTTGCTGGAATGCCGATCTGATTCCGTTTGTCCAGACCAGTCCGGAGGCTCCGTTGATTTTTGCTCTGTTGCATCGTATAATCGAAGCTGAGCGCATTTCCAAATTGAAGTTGAAGGCTTCAGAAGCTGGTGTGTCCGAGGACGATTTCACCGTGAGTCTATGTGATCCCTTCAATCTTGCCGTTAGTGCTCAACGATTGATCTTTGACAGGCATTTTTGGTTTATGCCTGCGGCTTCTTCGGTAATGCTGGCAACTACAAAGGAATGGGCGACACGAAATTCGTACCGAATCTCAATGAGGAGAAATTCGAGTTGATTGTCAAAAGCAGCAAAGCATATCAAGCCCACACTGAGAAACTCGAGCATTTGTGGTCGAATTGCCGGAAGCCTATATTCGAATTGACCAGAAACACGACGAGTCTCGGTTTTCCGGATTACGGGGTGACGGTTTACTTTTCGGATAACTGCACCAAGAAAGATTCCGATTTAGTAACAGATTGGCTGAAGGCGAAGAAAGTGGAAGCATATTTCTGTCGAACCTTCAAAACGGTCGAGGACGGTCGTGATGTATTCGACGTGAAATTAATGTCGGTGGCGAAAGACAATAGAGACGGAATCACTGTTGAGCCAGAGGAGTTTAACGGAGCGCTGTTCAAAATCACAAGAGGCGACCATTCGGAACTGCTGGGCCTAGTGGTGGAGGAGCTTAGCAAGGCTGAAAAGTATGCAGCCAATGAGTGGCAAGCGACGACAATCAACAAGTTCGTAGAAAGTTTTTCCGAAGGATGCATTGATGCTCACAAGGATGGCATTCGGTGAGTTCGTCTTCTTCTTGAAGGGCAAGACCAACTTCACGTTTTCATCTTCAGGGCTTGGATCAAAGACAAGGGTCCGGCTGTTGAAACATTTGCTGGTGTCATCGCTCCGTATCGGGACCCGGCTGGATTGCGAGGAGAATTTGATAGTTTTGTGGCGATTGTCAACAAGGAGATGTCGGCCAAATTCGCTGAATTGGTCGCCAATGCTGAGAAGCTCATTGCATTGTTGCCGTGGGGCAAGGACTTTGAGAAGGACAACTACCTGAAGCCCGATTTTACTTCGTTGGAAGTGTTGACATTTTCAGGATCGGTTGTACCAGCTGGGATGTGCATTCCTCCTTGTAAGTGATGCTTCTTCAAAGACAAGGCAGCACGATTTACCCCAATCGTTGACTTTCAGACAAGGAAATCAGTCAGAACGAGGGTTTCAAAAACGTCTCTTTAGGCAACGTGATCGCTTGCTATAACGTGAAGGATGCCATTCCTTTCCTCTCGGAAGAAGACCAGAACTTGATGAAGAAGTATAAGGTGCCTTCGTTCGAAGTCCAGGTCGGTCTGCATGAACTGCTCGGTCATGGCAGTGGCAAATTGTTCCGCATTGACGAGAACGGCAAATACAATTTTGACATTGATTCGGTGAAGAACCCACTCACGAATGAACTGATCAAATCTTGGTATGAGCCCGGCGAAACGAACGAATTGAAATTCGGATCCTTCGGACCGTCCTATGAGGAATGCCGCGCCGAAGCAGTTGGCTTGTATCTGAGCCTGAACAGAGATGTGTTGAAAATTTTCGGCTACACCGAGGACCAGGAAGTCGAGGATCTCATTTACGTGAACTGGCTGCAGTTAATTTGGGCCGGCTTGGCTGTCGCAATGGAAGCATACAATCCTGAAACGAAGAAATGGCTCCAGGCACATTACCATGCAAGACATGTCATCCTCCGAGTATTGCTTGAGGCGGGCCAAGGATTTATCACTATCGAAGAAACGGAACCGGGAAAGAATCTCTCGCTGAAAGTCGATCGAGCCAAGATTCCCACGGTTGGCCGTCAGGCCATTGAGGAATTGCTGGTGAAATTGCAAGTTTACAAGGCCACGGGAGATGTTGAAAATGCTTCCAAATTGTATGAAGATTACTCGAACATAACGAACGACTGCAAAACGGGCACATGGGTGAATTGGCGTGAGATCGCTCTGCTCCACAAAAAGCCAAAGACGATTCTGGTGCAACCAAACACTGAAGAGAAGGGTAACGAATTCCAGCTGAGCGCACCACGTCCAATATTAAGGTCATTCTCTGTCTTTTAGATGAGTCCGTTGTGCTGAAGACGTACGAAACCAGTCATCAAGGCTTTCTCGAATCTTGGGCTGATCGCTTCCAAGGTGATCACAAAGTTCATGAAATCTTGGAACGAATTTGGGAAATGAACAAAGCGCATTTCTCGAAATTCATGTGAATTTGGAAGCTAAGAGCGAGGGCTCATATCAAAAATGATTTTCGCAATCAACAAAATAAATTTGAAAAAAAAAACTTTAATATTTTCCCAGTTATTTTATTTTATTCGAATTGGTTGAATATTGCAGCCAAATCAATGCTAAAAATGTACGATGAATTGTCTATTCAAAATTGGTTATTTTCACGTTGGCGAGAACTTGCATTGCGTTGACCAAATCGAGGATCGTTTGAAAGTAGGTCCCAGGTGTTGATCGGCAAATAGCAATGCGCTCAGAGTACCACCAGCATTCCAAAATGCAACTCAATGTCCGTCATCGGCGCACAATACTCAGTGAGAACTCATCCAAGCATTTTCTTGACGCATTCGGTGCATCAGTCTGATTTTGATTTTATCCAAAGGGTTTTATTCGAAAGTGAGGGAGGGAGAGGTGGGGAAGGGGGTTTCAATGAGACAAATTTTGATAGTTTCAACATGATTTTGACGATTGACGTTCATTCGAGTTCGAAATTGTAGATTAATCTCCTTCCAATTCACACGTTCCATCCAAAATGGTGTCCGCCACAACCGAATGTCACATCCATCAATTCGTCAAAATCTCCTACTTTCATGTGGCCTTTCCATTTTTCTTGGAACCATTCGTTCGTGTTAATTGCATTCGTTTCTTCTTCTTGTCGCCCGACCAATCGGCATCGTCTTCATCATCACTGATTGCCGAGCCGAAATAATTGTTGCCGTCACGTGAACTGGCAATGCGTCGACTGGCTATGCGAGACGAGTTACGGCCGATACCTGCAACAGGAAAATATACAATGGTTTATGGTTGATCGATAGACGCACGTTAAGAGAGTAAGCATACCCATGCACTTTTCAAGGTGCGGAGCGAAACGTGACGAAGCCACTGGACGTTCACAATTCGGGCAAACGCAGTCGACGGCTTTTTTTGTATTTGCTGATCCAAATACGTCCATGTCCGGCATATCGACCAGGCTGAATCTGAATGATCATTTCACACGATAAAATCCACTTCCTCGTAGGTCCTCGACGCCACTCCATCGGATCGAATACTCACAATTGTGTCTCCTCTGGCGCTCCCTCAACGGCCAAATCGAGTCCAGTTTTTTGAAAATAATGCAATTCAAATGCAGTCCCTAAGATTGTTTCGTCCAACAGTGCATTATACAAATACATTGTGGCCTTTTCTAAATTCGCTGGATCGCACATATACTCTTTGTATTCGTTCAGCAATTCATTCTCACTCGTGTATTCAATGTGTGGTGTTGTGTCATTCATTGTGTTATTGTTGTTTGTTCCTTCGTTGGGTTTTCTTTTAGCGTGTTTTATTTTTTTTATTTATTTTATGTTATTTTTCATCGAATTTCTAATTATTTATCTTATTTTTGCTCTTCCTCAAACCAAATGATAGGAGTCTTGTCTCTTGTCGAATAAAAAGCAAAACTAGAATCAACTCCAAATGCAAAACAAATTTCCGATTTGTGTTTTTTTTTATATTTTTTCTTCTTCGAAGTTAACTAACAACCGAACGATACACAAACATTTTCGAGATGTCTATTCATAATCAGTTCAACGTAGGTTATGTTCGATGGAGATGGTGGTGTTGACAATGCTAAGTCATTTGACATATTCGATTTTGAAGGAATGCGTCTCGTTTTGAGTAGGCCCCGGTTGGTATCATTGCAAGCTGTTGGCGAGAAAGGAAGTTCAATTCTCTTATTTGTCGATGGAGTGGATAGATGGAATTGTTCTAGGTCTAGGGTGTGGTGTTGCTCAAGATTTCGGTTCGAGTCAAAACTGCGGGGCGAGTAGGGGCTGAGCTCGCGTTGAATGTTGGCGGGGACATAAGTCTTTGTCGGAGTCAGCGGTGCAAAACGGTTGTGGCACCCTTGTTTTAGGGATAATTTCCATTACGCCGACGCAAAAATATATTCATTGGGTACCTTCAATATACTCACACTCAAAACACACGACAAATGCTTTTGAGTAATTCGCCATTTGAATGAATCAGCCATCCAGCAGCAGCAGTAGCAGCAGGCATCAGGCAGCAAATGGCATAAACGACTGAAGAGAGCAAAAACGGACGAAAGAAAAAAAAAGAAAAAAAAATTCTGTAGTTCGAAAAAGCTCAAAGTTGTTGGTCGATCGAACTCCACCTTAGAACAAGTAATAACAAAATCTATTATTAGTTGGTTCAGTGTTGTGTGCGGAAAACAGAAATAATACCATTTGTGTGTTGGAAATTTTTGGAAAATAAGATTTGAAAGCAAAGCTGAAATCTAAAACACTGTGATTCTGTTGAATTTTTCTCGAAACCGTCTCTAGAAAACCCAAAAGCAAACAGGTAATGAAATTTCAATGAGAATCATTGATTTTCGTTTGGAATAAAAATTCACGAATCTACGGAAAATTCGGAAAAGTCGAAAAACTTATGATTTGAAAATCAATCAAAGGACGAGGCAATGGCAAAAAATGAAACTATGAGCGAATGGCATTCGAGTGAAGGAGTGGAAATGTTTGGTGAAAATTCATTTGTTCCGACGACAGTTCGACAATTTTTTCGCCGTTTGCATCCTCCATTCTGGCGATTTGATGCACGTTTTTCTTTTGTGTGAATTCGGTGGACAAAACCATACGAAATGACATTGAAGGAAATTGGAATGCACGAAAAGTCAAATAGTATTGCGAAGGTGGAAAACATTCGGAGGAAAACCACTGACAAAAACTGACCTAAATTAAGTTGGTAGCCTCAAAAGCGTTGGCATCAGTTTCGCAGACCGAAATTTTGGTATTGGTGTTGGCGGCCCTTTAATTTCAGGGTCATATCGAATACATATGCCATGACACCCGTACTAACTGACTGACGAAAGCTGAATGTCGTTATGCATATAGGACTCTATCGATGACGCATAGATATGCATATTGACGTTGTATGAATGTTGTGTGGACGTGGTGGATATAAACGCCACTAGTTCGTCTGTATTCCTCATGCCTTTCGCACACAACCAACCCCCGACTGAAATGCTATTTTGTGAGCTTCGTCGTTGTTATTTCTATAACGTTTCGTATGGAAATCGGTTCAAAAATAAAACAATGGCAAAACCATACACGAGCTTCGAATGAAAACGAACCGCCATTGAGAGAGTGGATGAACGACGACAACGAGCTTGTATCAGCAGCCAAACCAAAGGCAAGCAGTCACAATAGCTTCAAGCTTGCTTACATAACTTCTATTAAATGCAGTATTATAGCGTTATAGCGCTATAGTTGCCACAGATATAAGCCACCGTCAACCACTACCACCATCGCCACTGCCACCATCACCACCACAGCCACTGCCATGGTGGGGCATTTTTATAGATACGGAAGAGGTTGTACATTGGGTTGCGTTGTGAATGTGACATGCCATGCCATGGATGGTGGCACACACACAATCCCTCTCTCAATCTCTTCCTCTCGTATTGCATTTTGCTCTCTTTCTCTCGCTCTCTGTCCCCTACTTTGGCGTTGCTCATATTATTATTGTAAAAGATTCGTTGTTTGCCTTACTTAATATTGGATCAAATGCGCGGATATCAACTACAATAACAAATAACAAGGAATGAAAAAAGGGAAAAAAAGGAAAAGAAGGAATGGCAGGAAAGAGTGAGGCAAAGAATGGGAGAGAGATAAATGAAATAAATGAATTCAATTCTTTTCAAAATATGCACATTCCA
>JANSTV010046334.1:0-15092 GCA_027564135.1 Lestremia cinerea
ACTCGGAGAAGTCGATGGAGCTCTTGGTTTCCACAAAGTCTATTATTATACTGAAGCTGAGTTCAAAGGCAAAGAATATAGGGAAATATTTTCGTTGGTGGATAAATGCGGTGATATTGAAAACAATGTCAAAGACAAAGTTTGTGGAAACCAAGAGCTCCATCGACTTCTCCGAGTTGATTGCATGCGACCACCACCAAAAGGCTGACCAAGGCGAGTGATAGTTTCGACATTTTGACTGCAATTGAAAGTTGATTGGAAACGACTCTTGAAGCGATCGCTGAAGTGAAGGAGGAAAATAAGCTCGGTTTTAGTGAATACTGTTCAAGACTCTGATGCTTACTTCAGAACGCGTCTCTGCTTTTATTCGATCAACTTCTCACGAGAAAAGTGCTTGAGGAACGCAGTTCCGATTCCGAAAAAAAACACGACACACATTGAGCGATGTATTCTGTTTGTTCGATTCCAAGCATTTCGTCGATTGACGTCAATCGCTTGAAAAACGCGTTAACTTGTCATGATCAACATTTTTTCACCGGAAAAATTGTTCCATACAACAAATGGAATTTCATATTTGTAAAGTGAATGTCGAAAAAGAAAATGGGTTGTCCTACGGAGGGCCCTCCTAGTGGTTTCAAGCTGGCCAACCGATTTGGATTGCATAGTTTACGGCGTTTTGAAGAAAACCATCGTTAATTATTTCATCATCATCATGACTAAGTTTATGGGGAAATAAGACCGGGTGAAACGCAATCCATCTCCGAGCATCGCTTTCCGAGTGAAAAGCCACTTCAAGCTCGCTTCAATCGTCGGTGGATTACTTTCATCGCCCAAATGCCAACAACTCCAACATCAACCGTGTTCTCCCTTCCTCTCGCTCCCTCTCCCGCACGCACAACCTTACTCGTCGCACACTGCAGCTCCGAAACGAAAATCAAATCGAATGCATCACGTGCTCTAACATTCTACTCGAGTGACTGCTTCGAGTTTTGTTTATTTTCTTTGCCAATACCCTCGTCATCGTCAAAGCCATCGTCAACGGCAAGACAGTAGCTACCGTCTGTCGAACGTGTTTGGTATTCTTCATTCGTGCACCGGCTTTCGTGCGACAAATTACGGTCTGCTGCAGTGACTGAGTTTTTCGGCAATTCGATCATTTGATCTAGAATTCAACTCCTCGATCGCGAGTGTATTTTCGTTTGAGTGTTTTTTCGGTGCAAAAAAGTGGAGAAAATTGGAATTTTGGTGGAAAAAAGTCAATTTGAAATTGGAATTTGTGAAAGCGCATTTCAATTGAGTCGACGATGAATCGATCGAAATGACGGCGAAATAAAAGCTAAAGTGAAAAATTTGCTGGAAATTCCGTGCATCTGGTAAAAATGGATACAACCGCCTCAACACGATGGCTGATTCTGTTGACGGTGATTTCGTCATCGTTCGCTTACATCCAAGAACAGGAAATGAAAGGTAAGAAAAAAAAACCGAATCGACAAGTAGCATTCTATCGCTTTTGATCTCATCATCGCATCTCGTCATGCATTGCATCATCGTTCTCACGAATGCATCATGCAAAGCGAACACTTGAACTATCAATTTGAATATGCCGCAATGTCAAACATCACCCACAGTACACAGTTCATTCAAATATTGAGTTTTTCATCCGACGAATTCCGGCGAAAACGATTGTCGGCTATCGGGCAGACATTTCTGAAAACAAAAGCAATTAATTCGATAACGAATATTCGAGCACACAGCACCGGAATGCGATGTTGTACTCATTTCGAATGCAGATGCGGCCGAACGGCGGCTCGGTCAAGGCACTCAAATTGGCTGCGAAAACAATCAAAACAAACAATTGACCGTTGTGTCTGGCGGAATCATTAGCTGGTGAGTGCATTGAATGGCCTCAAAGATGGATTTGGGAATTCTCAGGGTGCCGCCCCACATTGTCACATTGGCAAATAGATGCGATTGTGGGCACTAAGTCGACACACACAAATTTCGTCCTTTTGCATCGTCATTCACATCGTCTCGGCCATTGTTCGATGCGATCGTTGTGTTCGCAACCATTCGGCTGGCATTCCGAAAACCATATCGCAACGGCAGGTAATGGATTTTCGGTTCACCGTCATTTCATCTCGTCCGACAGGTAACACCGAATACCTCGCCTGCATTGAACTTCACTTAACAACCGAATCGAGTAATAAAAATTAAATGGAAAGAAATCGTTGGGCACCTTTTTTTGCTGAGGCGAAACAACAACAACAACAACAGCCAGATGAGCGATGATGAGCGAACGAACGGTACGGCTACGAGTGAGAGAGAATGAGAGAACAAAGAGCGAGAGGCAATCAGAGATGCATTCACAAGAGATCAGTGATGCCAAAATCAACAATTTCTATTCACCTTCGAGTATCTTCCTGTTATTACTCGAGCCGAATGGAGTCAGCACCAACAAAGCCCCGAGAAGAGAAAAAAACCACTGAAAAGAAAATGCGTCTTTTATTCGAACGACGATGAATGCATTCGATTTCGATACGCTTTGAAATTCGAGATGAAAAACGAAGATCGTTCGTTCTCATTTCGATGCGATGGTCTTGCACTGAATGGGGGTGTTGCGTTTTGAAATGCATTCGTTCGAATGCATGCGAATGAGTATGTTTTTGGTTCTCATGATTCGGGTCGAGCCGGGTGGAATTTCTTTGAATATTCCTTCCACTTCGTCAACGGCGTCAGTTCAACTCGCATATTTGCCATTGACGATGATCGATATCTTCGAGGATATTCGCCTATCATTTGAGCCAGCGTGAAACCTTCGCTGGGCTTCCGTTCTGTTAATCACCCGACGATAACCCACCGGAAATGTTTATCAGATTTTCAAACGAAAGAAAAAATGGTTTCCTAAACAACCGTTAGTCGGTGACGAGGCACATACGGCACGACCCAATTAACGATCGGAAGTCGTGCACTTGGAGCAAGCGATAAACAACATCGGGACGACAGGATGATGTGCGTTCACAATCTGAAAATCTATGTTTATTTCTCGAGCGGATGCCTTTTGTCTCGTTCTCTGTCAGAATCACCGTTGAAGTGTTTCAAAATTGAATATCGCATCCGATTCAATCGGAATGACATTCGGAAGACCATATGGCGTCGCGGTGGGTTGCCGATGCAGCAACAGGTACTGCATTTCCTTCCCACGCCCCCGTACGATGAATGTTATGCAAACAAACCTAATGATCGAATGCAGTCCTCGCGAGACGGAAATAAATGTCGATTCGGCGCACTGAAACAGTTCTCAAGGCGCATGTGCTGCGTGGAATGTCATTGGCGTTGAGCGTTTCTCGTCGAGTCGAGTTGGTTGTGGGCCGAATGCGCATGGCTGTTTTGTCAAGTATGTGAACTTGATGCGATCAACGGCTGGAAACATGTGTCAGCCGTTTAACTGGCTTTGGATATCCTCTTGTCGGCGACCATACGAAACCATATGCAAAATGCGACAAATTGCTTCGAAATGCGGATCGAGTGTGAACGTGTCTCACATTTCAGAGTAAATGGTTTGGCCAGTTGCTGAGTTTGACGGGGGCTCTGAACTGGATGCGGGGGTAAAACGATCGATCGGGGCTATGAGTGTGTGGCATTTTGAGTTTCTAGCAACTAACTCTCTGCCGATCAGCTCCGCTATCAAGAGATGGTTATCGCGTCTGTTTGCCACCTCCACTTGACCAATCGCAGTCTCTCCTTTGCCTTCCTCGAAACTCAACCCATTCCATTTCACGATTGGAATCTCAGATTTTGAAAAGCGATTTGATAAACGACGGTCTTTTCGAAGAGGAAAAAAAGGTTTTGGGACTTGCACCGACGGCACTTTCGACCATCTCAGAGGATGATCAATTTTTCCTCTTATTTTTTTTTTCTTCGTCGAAAACATTCTTTCTTCTAATTTTGCTTTCAACTCATTCCTTCGTCTTTGTCATCGTTCAAGTGTTTGCTGCAATTCATTTTACTGGGCTGATATTTGAAACAAAATGGAATGAAATTTGATATTTTCGTTTTGGATTTCACACACTCGACTCGACTCAAACGAAAACAAAAGAGAAAATATGAGCGTTGGAACGAAATATGCCGCTCGCTGTATGTGTGAGTGAGTTCGGGTGGTTTTTTTCTGCTGTTTATGACAATTTATCGCTATCATATGGGTCTGGAGACGGTTTAGGAATCGATGACGCGGCGATCATAATGATCGCCTTGAGATTCTTCTCAGATGAATGTTTTCTCAGCGATTGGTCGGCTCGCAGCGAGGAAATACTTTTCTTCGGAGCTGAAATCGTTCATTGAAGCTGATTCGACTCGTTTTCGAGACAACAGTCAGGTTCACCCAGGAAAACACAGTCTTCCAGAAGAATCACAAGAATCGAATCCAACTAATCAAAAATATTCAGTCCCTCCTCAACCACTCATTGCCCTCCGGAACAAATCTCTGCTCCATTTTTCTCGAAATTAAAAACGAGTATAAATTCAAACGAGAAAAAAAACAAATTCTTCTGAATTTTGTTTAAAAAAATTTCCTCCGAAAAAAATCTCTCAAAAGAACAACAAACAATAAACGGAAAAAAAGCAAAAGCAAGAGAAAAAAACCATCGAGCGAGCGAGCTGAAGTAAAACGAGGAGAGAAGAAGGCGAAGAAAAGAGAAGAAAAAAAACATTGAAGCAAGACATGTCCAGACAACAACAGGCCCAGCAACAAAACCAGCATCATAATCAACATCATACAAGTTATGATCGTCTCAGATTCAGTTGTTTATCCACTTTTCCAACACATTCATATCGAAACGGTTCACATGCACACAGCAACGGCACCGCGTTCGGGCATTGTTGTGTTGTTGTTTTCTTGACGACGACGACGACGACGATGACGAAGAAGAAGAAACATGAAGAAAAAAAACCGACCAAAGTCTTTCTCGAGCAGAGCCCAACACAGAAAGATAGGAACCTGCAACTGGTGTTGCGTTATTGCCGTAGCGATGGTTCGCATCATCATCGCCGCCGGTAAACATACCTGCGCTCTCACACACAGAGACAGCACCGTAGCCACCACAAGAATGTCACAAACACACGCAGCGCATTGTTTATCTCCCGCTTCATCATCACGAATTTGACCGCGCTGTGTGTCAGCGTGCGTGTGTGAGTGTATGCTCGTGTGTGTGAATGTGTGCGACGGTGTCTACGATCAACCGTCCACCTTTCGATGGTTTGCGCACAGCACTTCGATAATTTCAGTTTCGACTTAAGAGCTAATCGTCGTGATTTTTTGTTCGCTGAGATGCATCTTGGTCAGTTTCAATTCGAATGCATCGCAATAAATTCGATTCAGCGCGTTATTCCGGTGTTTCAGTGAGAGATTCTCTGGGAATTTGTTGGTTATCGAAAAAATCGTTTTGTTGCCGTTGCATGTTGTGACATATCTGACCGTTCATGCGTTGCTTGACGAAGAATTGCGGGAGAAAATGCCCACCGTCCGAGCAAACAAACAGTGACGTGCAAGTGACTAATTGGAAAATGATTCAAGTGAAATGTTTCTGAATTGAAAATGAAACGATTATTTGTCCAAATAATCTTGTGTTTGTGCTGTGGCTGGACGATTGCGAGGGAACGGTCGCAATCGGCCAAGCCTAGTGGTGCTCGCGTGCGACAGGAATACCTGAATCGCTTCCAAAATCGATGGAAACACGACGATCGTCAATTGGATTTTGCGCGAGGTCCAGGCAAAAGTGAGTGTTTGATGATTTCTTTGCGTCCGCCATCGCTCTTTCGCAACAGTTTCAGCGCAAACACAAATCATTCCGTTGGTTTTTCCCATCGACGCAAAACAATGCGATTCACGTGCGTTCATTTGCAAATGCAATCTTTGAGAAACGCAAAAAAAGAAGAGAAAAAAAACAATAAACAACAACAACGACGAAAAAACACACGCCAAACCAGATACGGCCAACGGAATAACAATGAAATATGGGATTCAGTATTATTGTTGGGAAAGACATGACTTCAGAGCAATCAGATGATTCGCAATGAAAACCTACCGGTTGGATTTTTACTGGGTTTTTGTCTCAGTTTGAGAGTTCAGAGCAACCTCTCTCGTCTCTCGTCCCTCCTCAACTTCCTCCCATCCAAATCAATCGATGGAAAGTAACTTGAAAATCCAAGCCAAGGGTTGTTAGAAATGCTGGAAGCAACTCGAGGGGCCCAAGTAGATGGCGCGCAAGTCGCCAGTGATTCCTTGCGATCCTATTCGTTACAAGTCGAGTTCAGTCCGCACTGGGATGAAGCCAATCGAAATGACGAGATCCATCAAATTCTGATCCATTTTAAATCCGAAAGCCCATTTATTAATAATGATATGGGTATTTGATGTTGATTGATTAGGTTTCGGTCAAGTTAGAGATTTCTCTGTGCATTCATTCGGGTAATGACGTAGCCAGCAATTATTTACGGCCACTAAAATTAAACAGAAAATTTTTCCAACTGAATATTCTCACAAATACATTGTCCGAACAGTACGCACATCAACGCGTCCTCACACAAGCACACATCGTGGACATCATATCGATGACCCTGCACAAAATTAAAAAAAAAAAAACATTTCAAAAAGAAAAGAAGAAGAAGAAGAAGAAGAAGAGAAGAGTAAAGAAAACGAACCGATGGAGCAGTACATGGTTTGAATTGAAGAAAAGAAGATCGAGAAAATGACGGAGAAGCCAAAGAACAGAAGAAGAATATTAGTTATTGCGCGATATGCGAGCGTTGTTGTTGTTGGCTTCAATCACTCGAATAGACGAACACGGCAAATAGCGCTGGTCGATTGGTCGAGATGAGCGGAACAAAGAAAGATGACGCGCTTCATGATGCTGCCAATGATGCTGTTGATGCTGTTGGTGGAACATGAAGCAACGAGCATTTTACGAATCATTTTGTGATTGCTTTCGAGAAGGTTAATAACATATTTTCGGGCGATGCGATGTACGTTCTTGAACAATTGCCGATCAGTTATGTTGATGATGGAATGGATCGATTTGTTTCGTACAATGCGCAATGATGGCAATGAACGATGTTGTATTGCGCAGCGTCTCTGGTCTTTGCGAATGCAAAAGACTGGTTTTTGTGTTTGGTTGGCAAATGCTGGATTTCTCGCCGATTCTCATCCACTCGACACAAATGCAATTTACTCAAAACCGATTTTTCCTTTCAGTTTGCATCGGAACGAATGGACGAATGTCTGTGCCATCGAATCGTGATCATCACTATCGGAATCTGCGTGATCGTTTCACGAATTGCACCTATGTCGATGGCAATCTGGAACTGACTTGGCTCGAAGATCCCAACCTCGATCTGAGTTTTATTCAGCAAATTCGCGAGGTGACTGGCTACGTTTTGATCAGCCATGTTTACATAAAGAACATCATCTTGCCTCAACTGCAAATCATCCGGGGACGTACTCTCTTCAAACTGAGCACTTTCGACGACCAATACGGGCTGTTTGTGTCCTACTCGCAGATGCACACATTGGAGTTGCCCGCATTGCGTGACATTCTCACCGGTTCGGTGGGCCTTTTCTACAACTACAATTTGTGCCATGCGCGTTCCATCGTTTGGGATGAGATCATTTCAGGTGAGTCGAGTTCGGAAGGGCAGGAGAGTCGGCGGGTTGTTGTCGACAGAGTAATCAATGATTGTTGTACTTTTTCCGAAAGGTCCCAACGAAACGTTGAGATTCATGTACAATTTCACTTCACCCGAACGGGAATGCCCTGAATGTCATCCATCTTGTGAAGCGAGCTGTTGGGGTGAGGGTGCCCACAATTGTCAGAAATTCAGCAAAACCAATTGTTCGCCGCAGTGCGCTCAAGGGCGATGCTTTGGGCCCAAGCCACGTGAATGTTGTCATTTGTTCTGCGCCGGTGGATGCACCGGTCCCACACAGAAGGACTGCTTGGCCTGCAAGAATTTCTACGATGACGGTGTTTGCAAACTGGAATGTCCACCGATGCAGAAGTACAATCCGACCAACTATCTGTGGGAGCCAGATCCGACTGGGAAATACGCATACGGAGCGACTTGCGTTCGAAATTGCCCCGAGCATTTGCTGAAGGACAATGGAGCCTGCGTGCGAACGTGTCCGGCCAACAAAATGGGAAAGAATGGAGAATGTGTGCCGTGTCCGAATAATGCTTGCCCAAAAACGTGCCCCGGCATGGGCATCATCCACTCCGACAACATCGAGACGTTTCGCGGTTGCACCATCATTGAGGGCAGCATCGAGATTTTGGATCAGAGCTTCAAAGGATTCCAGCAGGTGTATTCAAATTTCTCCTTCGGTCCGCGCTACACTGAAATCCATCCGGACGCCTTGGAAGTGTTTTCCACCTTGCGCGAAGTCACCGGATTCATCAACATCCAGGCGTATCACAAAGAGTTTACGAATTTGTCGTATTTCCGAAATCTCGAGATTATCGGTGGCCGCCAGCTGATGGACCACTACTTTGCCTCGTTGTACATCGTCAAGACAACACTGCAGTCGTTGGAATTGCGTTCGTTGAAACACATCAATTCGGGGGCAATCGTTATTTTGGAGAACAAAGATTTGTGCTACGCCGAAGACATCAACTGGCGAAAAGTTAAGAAATCAACTGATCACACGTCGATGATCGTGAATAATGGGGACCCAACAGAGTGCAGTGAGTATTCCTTGTGGAAATTTCCCTTTCGAAAAATTTCAAATTTCAATCTCTTCCAGGAATGCATGGACGATTCTGCGCAAAGGAATGCTCTACGGCCGGGTGCTGGGGCTTTGGACCGCAGCAGTGTTTGGAGTGTCGCAACGTTCGATTCAATGGCACCTGCCTCAGGTCGTGCTACAGCCAACCGAACATGTACCAAATGGATTCCAAGAACTGCGGCGTTTGCCACTCGGAATGCAAGGATTCGTGCAGCGGTGCCGGCTCAGAGCATTGCATCACCTGCGTTCATGTGCGCGATGGTAAATATTGTGTACCGGAATGTCCCTCATCGAAATACTCCCAGAATGGCATATGTTTGCCGTGTCACGAGAGCTGTCAAGGTTGCACTGGACCAAACAATTCGATTGGCTTGAATGGATGCATCTCGTGCGACAAAGCTATCATTAGCGAAGACAATGTCCAGCAATGCCTGAAAAAGGATGAACCTTGCCCAGGTAGGTGTTCAAACATATTGGACCGATGGTGCCGAGCTAATTCCGAGTAACATTTCCTTTTCAGACGGCTACTACTATGAATTCTACCAGGAGCCAGGTCTGCTGGAGTCCCCCATCGGAAAAGCCGTTTGCCGAAAATGTCACCCGCGATGTGAACGCTGCACTGGCTACGGCTTCCACGAACAAGTCTGCCAGAAATGTGCTGGTTACAAGCGTGGCGAACAGTGCGAAGATGAATGTCCACCGGACCACTATGCAGACGAGGCGCGACGTGAATGTTTTGCTTGTGATTCGGAATGCCTTGGGTGCAATGGCGCCACAGCGGCTCACTGTTTCCAGTGTCGCAACTTCAAAATTTACAACGGAGACCCATTCGATAATTCAACCAGATTCAACTGCACGGAGGTCTGCACGAAAGAGGCGCCGTACAAGATCTATCCGCAGGAGGAGATCGGACCCTACTGCAGTCACGTGATCGTTCATTCAAAATTGGAGTCTGGGGAATCAACCGCCACACCGATCTATCTGGCCATCGCATTTGGCGTGCTGATGGTGGTATCCGCCGTCCTGGTGCTGTCTACATTGCATTGTAAGCAAAAGGCGAAGGCGATCAAGGACACCGTCAATATGACCCGCGTGATGGCTGGATGCGAATTTTCGGAGCCGCTGCGACCATCCAATGTCGGTGCAAATTTGTCCAAGTTCAAAGTGATCAAGGAACAGGAGTTGTGCCGAGGCAATATGCTGGGGATGGGTGCTTTCGGACGCGTGTACAAAGGCGTCTGGGTGCCCGAGAACGAGAATGTCAAATATCCTGTGGCGATCAAGATCCTCAACGAAGTGGGCAGCACGTACGGCGCCAGCAAGGAATTCCTGGATGAAGCTTACATCATGGCCACCGTTGAGCATCCAAACGTTCTGAAACTGATGGGCGTGTGTATGACTAAGCAGATGATGTTGGTCACGCAGCTGATGGAGCTTGGTTCGCTGCTGGAGTACGTCAAGACGAATCGAGACAAAATCGGTTCTCGAGCGATCCTCAACTGGTCAACGCAGATCGCCAAAGGCATGGCTTATTTGGAAGGTCGCCGTTTGGTACATCGCGATTTGGCTGCCCGCAACGTTTTGGTACAATCGCCGTCCTTCGTGAAAATCACCGATTTCGGCTTGGCAAAACTTCTGTCGACCGAATGCAATGAGTATCGCGCGGACGGAGGACGCATGCCAATCCGGTGGCTAGCAATTGAATGTTTGCGCGAGCGCACATTCACCACAAAATCTGATGTTTGGGCGTACGGCGTTACGATTTGGGAATTGCTGACCTTCGGCCGACATCCGTACGATAAAACACCAGCGAGGGAAGTGACCACTCTCATCGAGAACGGCACGCGACTGAGTCGACCTGAGAACTGCTCGGATGAACTGTATTACACGCTCCTGGCTTGCTGGCAGGCAGAACCCGAACGGCGTCCCACATTCGAAAAGTTGGTGGAAGTTTTCAAAAGCTATCTGCGAGAGCCTGGTCGAGTCGTACACATCGCCAACGATGAATTCATTCGGCTGCCACCGTACAGCGGTCCGGATGCTAATGAACTGTTCCGACACATTCAAAACAGTGAAAGTGGCCTCTCAAAGCAGGCGGAGTATCTGGGCCAATTCTCGAGCATCAGCAACAGCCAGTCGGGATACTGCAATACGCTGGATTTAACGCGAAGCTGCAGCAATTTTCGATCCATCAACACATCGACGGACGTCAGCGAATACTTGATGCAGTTCCATCGAAGCCGGCTGACGATTCCGGGCAGTGGTTACATGGACCTGATGGGCAATCCAGTCGGCATCGACAATCCAGAGTATTTGATGGAATCCGCCAACACTGTCGGCATTCCCATTGTGAGTGGAACGTCACCTGCCGGCGAACCTGTCGTTGATCACGAGTACTACAACGATCTGGCGCGTGCCACGCAAACGATGCGTCAAGATGAGACGACCGTTTGAGAGACTGACCATTTGAGGATGAGCCAATGTGATACTTGCGTACCTGCGAGACCCGAAATTGGCACCGAAACGTACAATAAATCGATAAGCACGGCAACTGTGATAGAGAACTATTTGGTGTCAAATTAGATTAGATTTTTGATTGCTTTGAATTTGGTTAAGAAACCGCTTGTATGTGGATTTGCCACAATGTATGTATAATAAATGAGCAAACTGACAAAATGTACTTAAATCGAGTTGTTTTTTCCCCCAAATTTATTCAAAATTCCGATTCTTTTCATTCAAATCCCGGAAATTGTAGTTCATTGGGTTCTGTTATGTTCCGGAAAAAAGGCGCTGCATGCAAAATAGGCGGCTTGGAAAATCTTGTGAAATCCAGGCGAATATTGAAAGGACGACTCCAGGAAGAAATATTCCAAGAAGAAAAATATCTGGCTGTTTCCCAGCTTCACGTAAATGCTGCCAAGAAGAAAACAATCATTAACTTTGGGATAAATGGGAAAGATCTCCTTTGACAACTCACAGCTCACAAACACTAAAGTACTCGCGATCGGACTGGCAATTGTTTTGGGATGAGCAGCGTTCATGACTGATTCTGAATTGTTCGGCGACGCTGTGAAATGTGCGCGATTAAGATTTGTAGGACGGTCCCTTCGCATTCGTTGTTTACCGATTAAGCTCTTGAATAAAAATGTAAGCAACTCCGAACAATATTTCGTTGAGCGTATCTTGGGGATTCTCGCGGTATTTTTCGAGCGTTCCAAAGGTTATGTGGTGAAAGTTCATATTACTAAAATAACAGTAGATATGCTGTGCAGCTAATTGATATTCAGCACTGCTGTCGAATAATGAAAAATTAGTTTTATAAGTTCGACTTCATGACAATTAGGTACTTGGTTTGTTCTGCTGCAACTTTGAATAGACCGGCATAATAATGTAAGTCGTGCTGATTGCCCAAAGTATGTTGGAAGGCATGCATGATACTGTCGGTTAACCAGAAATGTGATTGAACTTTCGACCTTGTCCTTCACTCGTTGGACATTACAATATTCCGTAGGGATGTTTGATGTAGAACTGGCATGCCATTTCCACGAGGAGCGGATCCAATTCGACGAATACAAAGTCACCAACACGCACGGAGTCCCTCTCAAACGGCTCGCGACGGCTGCAGAAGACTAGCTATCAAAAACTATTCAATTGGACCGCTTACCTTACCTACAACGCATTGCATCTAATATTGAATTTGAGGTGTGTATAAGGATGGAGCGAGCCATCGTTTTGTTGATGCTGCGGAGGCTCGCCATGTATTTTCTCTTGCAAGTTGCGCCAAATGTAATACATTTGATCTCTGATTTTAATCAAAATTTCTTCAGGTTTTGCTTGGTCTAATTTCGGGTGAATGTGGAGCGTTTTGAGAGGAGGATTATCCTCTGAAAGATGTATCAATGATTGTGAATACTGCAGCATCTCGAGAAGATCAGCGGGGCCACTCTCGTGACTGGAAAGCAATGGGTAATGCAATGGCGTTATGGTTTCCACCGAATGGTAAGCAGCATTCTTACAATTGGAAGTATCTTTGCACGCACTTCTCAATGCGAGGGACGACATCGTTTATAATTAATTGAGATCTGCTTCTGTGTTGGGCAATATCCGGTAGTGGTGCTTTGTTGTGACTGTTTTCGTCCTCCACGCCAAATGTCTTCAGGACGAACTTAACCCCTTTGGCTGCATGCTCACCAAAGGCTGACCGTGCGAAACTGACAGCGTACCCTCCATATTGTCCCAAGGAGGACTTGCTACTACTACCACTAACACTATGAACCGATTCTGGTCTGACATATGGGTGTGCCACGCCTTCGCGGTGGGTTGAATGAGAACTTTATGGAAGAATTATGAATTGATCAACGCCAGCAGCCTCTTAGACTCACTCAAGGTAGGCCATACAATAGATTTTGACCACGAAATGTATCCTTGGCGCGTGTGTACCGATGTCATTGTATTGCTCACTGTTTGAAGAAGGAGTACGTTCAGCTAGCTGTGGAAGAATGTGACTGTTTACTAACCAAAATGAATGAAACCCCATTTGATCTCCCTCTTCAAGGCAACTCCACAGATCTCGAGCTTGAGAGGCACCTTGAACGTTAGTGATTTGAACTAGAGCATCCCAAAGATTCTCTTCTCTCGGCGGCAAATTCGGAGTCCTGGAAAGTTCATTTGAGATTTGATGCTAATTTGGATTTGAGGCTATTTTACTTGGTGAAATTCTCGCTGAATAGTTCGTGCAGCATGTGCATTGTTTGCTGCAGAAAGCTCATTCTGAAATACTGTTTCAGCTGAATGAATCGGTTGGAAGTAAGCGCGGGAAACTCACTTTGCCAAAGGAGTTTGATTTGCTATGAAATGCCTCACCGGGACCCGATGTGAATGACCGCACGAAATATGAAGCAGCAAAAGCCACAAAATGAGAGCCTCGAATGTTCGTGCCATTGTTGACGACTCAGCGAGAAGAACTAAACTGAATCTCACTGTCGCCTTTCAATATTTCAACCCACAGACTCGATCAAGTGATCACCCGGAATTGAATTATGCCGACGTTTTACTGTTTGCCAGCGTAATTACATGGAAAACATCTGTTTTGAACATTCCGAGCAGAAATGTGATCACCTTTTCCCCCCGAGACCGGAATTTGCCGAGAAGCATGCCTTTATCCGACTCTCGACGTGACTCTGAAGCTGCTGAATTCGTGAATGTTAAACGCAATACGCTGCGGTTTACGCCTAAATTCGAAATATCCAATCACTGCAGAGGGAGGGAGAAAGAGGCATCTTCGAAACCGGACAAAGCTGGGGAACATCGCTTCAACAAGAACCCTATTGCCGACAAAGTGTAACCGCATCACGCCGCTAGTTCAAGGTCGTGTCATGGTCGTGCGACGCAACTCAATCGGTGATAAATTAAAGGTGAAATCAAATAGGCCGAGAATTGGTGGCAGACAACGATAGCCCTTTGAAAAAGCGTGCTATGATTGCGATTTACCATCACCTGTCCTCCGCAACTGCTTCAAAAACAGAACGCCGTTAAAATGTTGTTGATGGTGTCTGAATTCAAATGACTTTCGGGAGCAATTATCAAGTAATGTATGTAGTGTGTTTTGCTAGCTTGAGCTTATGTGCACTCAAATTTGGAGCCTTGGCCTTTGCTCTCTACTCGTCGTCAGTAATGACTCGCAGAAAGTCATTTGAATTCACGCGTCATCAACATTTCAGTAGAACGATTATTTTTGAAGCAGTTGTGGGAGACGGCTGATAGCGAGCTACAATTATCCCATAGATTCGAAACGAATTGATGTCTCTATCACTCGTCCCCTGGAGAACAGTCAGCAAGTCCTCGTTTGAATCAAAAATGGGAACGAAGCCTGATGAAGGCGAGCACATACCTTCATTAACTACGACTTGATATGGCCGCGAGCAACGGTAAACAGGAAACATATTGAAATGATATCTCGCCTGCACGCTTATGGCCAACTGTTGAATGATGAACCATAACTTCGGAATCAAGACTAGCCGATTTGACAAAAAAGACCGTAATTTCTGACTACAAGTTAATCGAAAACAAGTTTGCAGGTCGATGCGATTGAGAAATTCATTTGAATTGTTTTGGCAATTAAGGGATTGTCAAGCAATCAGGAGCGAACCAGGCTATTTGTAGATTTCTAGAGCAAACGTAGCACAAATCACATTATACGATGCCTCAGACGAAGTGTGTTCTCCAACCAGAAAACATTGCAGCGTTAGACTGGCTGATCTCACCAAATACATTCAAAAATGGAGCTATAAATACAGCACGTCTAATGGCGCACCATCAG
>JANSTV010046445.1:0-15091 GCA_027564135.1 Lestremia cinerea
TGCGAGCATCTCTTTCATTGTTTCGTTTATGAATAAAATAATAATACCGTTAAGCATCCATGAAGTGCATAAACTGCATTTAATGTGCGTCGCTCACAACTGCAACGAGCCCAATACGCTTTTCCATACGCTTCGCCGTTTGGCATTGCCGCCAACGATGACAATCGCCATCGTCATCTGGAAGCGAATGTAAACAAAGTCGAAGATTGCTTGACAAAACTTTGTTTTTGATTTCGAGCCGATCGATGTCTTGGTGAATGCATACCAACGAGCAATATGCAACGCAATGTTTAACCTTTCAGTGGCGCGTTAGCGGCACAATATCAATGTCACCGCATTAATCGGGACAACTCGATTGGTGTGATAGCGCTGAAACTGGAATAATGGCTCTGGTAAGTGGGATGCAGCGCAGAGATTTCTTCATCGAATGTGCATTGGCCATGAGTGACCGCTTTGCGGCGAGGTACATCGGAGATAGTTGCCTCCGAGATATCCGGTTTAATTACACCAAATCGATTCGAGTCGAGTGAAAATCACGCAAATTATTTTTTCGTTTGTTTCATTTTGAAAATTGGAATGAAAAATGAGATGATTCGCCTCGTGGGAAGGATGAGTCGTGACTTATCGAGGTGATAGTAGCAGGAGCTCGTTGCACATTGAACGATTGACAACTTGGAGGGAACCGAATGGAATGTGATTCGGTTCCAACAGGCGATCAGTCAATTGAAGCTGAAACGACAGCTGTCGGAAAGGCACAAAGCATTCGTGGGTGGCCTGCATGGCGAATAAATCCCAAGACTTCCGACAAGTTCGCGCCAATTTTAACACCAACTTCGCGTGCGTTGCCCAATCGACTGAAGCGGATGCACAATGTGGAAAAACGATTGCGAACACGACCAATTAACACTTGGCGTTTCCGTTAGTACAAAATTCACCACAAAACTGTTTGATGCTGGCGATCGATGCGGTGAGCCGCCCAATCCGCATGATACTTGCCGAATAGAAACAGCCAAAATCTCATTTTTCTCCACCGAAAGCAACGGTCAACTATTTTCCACGCACGGAAAATTGCGATTGTCCAGAGTCCAGTCGGGCAGTCCGACAATTTCGAGCAAACTAAATCGAAGAAATTTGTCGTGCGTTATTTAATACCTCGGTTCATGCGTTGGGGGACTTTCTTCGGATCGCGATCATAGCGTAGAGAGTCCATGGCGAGCCGGTCCAACCGCCAGACCAGGTTAAATCCCAACCAGATTGCAGCAATTCGATTGAAAAACAGTGAATTTTGATCGATCTGCTAAACGCGATAATTGCAGTTGCCAAAGTGAGTGATGCCACAATTCACTTGACAACTTGATTGCCGCACCGTGGCCAGCATCGATGAAATAAATCGACTTTGAAGTGAAATTTACGAGATACTCCGTTATGTTGCCGTTGATTGACTGGTCTCGCCGGTGAATCACCGCTGGCGAAATGCCTACGTTTCCCGTACCCTCTCCTGGAAGCGTTCTTTTAGCGGCGCTTCTACTCACGACGGATTCACTGAAATCCATTTGACTCAGCGTCAACCGACCGAAACCGCAGTCGACATTGCGCTTTCAATGCTTTACACTTCGCGAGAAGAAAACTGAAACCCGCAAATTACGATTCGCTGCCAATTTTCACTTTTCGTTTCGACCGATCTTATCACCATTCCGCGAGACAATCGAGAACCGCATGCCGGTGATGCATAGACTAAAGTCCATCTGAAGGCAATCGCGACAAGGTGAGATGCAGCAATTAAAATGTGAGAAATGTTAAATTTAGAGCAAATATTGACTCTCGGAACGGCCACAAAGCGAGGCGACAGGAAACATAAAAATTTTGTCAGTTTGCGTCACGCTGCTTTTGTTTTTTTTTGTTTGATGGCACTTTGCTCTTGCGATTAAACAACAACCGCCGCAGCCCCAATGCTGTGACAGACCGATTACATCGCTCGTGTGTACATAACACTCGCTTTCAAGTTCATTCATGAAATTTCATTGACAATGCACACACACACACACACGCATGCCGCGTTTTCGCAATCAGCGCACACACAAATTATTTGCCATTGGAGATGCAGGCTGCGTTGAAGCGAGCGCGTGCACTGCGCCACTGTTTGTAGTGCGCCTCTCGCGTTGTGTCATTGATGCAAATTATCCGCGGTGATTAACGTTCCCACAAAGCGGCCAAACGCCTTTGTTTCAGCTTGTGCGGAATGGGCGCGGGCCTATTCTTGCTCTAACGCAGCCTAATCGGCTGTTTGTTCTTTCAATTGTTCCGTACGCAGAAATCAGAAGCCAAATTGAGAGATCCCACCCGCATTTGTCGAAGCGGACAACTTGCCAAGAGACTCGATAGAAACATCATCGGATAATTTTTCGCTTTGTGAGAAAATTGCTTGGAAAAAAAACTTTCGATTTTTTTTGCTGCGAAATGAGAAACCTTCCCACAAAATCCGTTAACCGCTCGCCCATCGCGTCGACACACCGCCGTCAATGGGATTTTCCGTGTGCTGTCTGACACGCGACTGTGATATTCCACGTTCCGAATTGTTTTGATTCGTGTTGTCGGAAAAATATTCATCTGGTTCTGGTTTTGTTGCCAGAAGTCCACCAACAAAGCAAACAAAGGAATAATTGAATTAACATTCATTAAATGCTAATTGATGAGGCGAAATGCGAGGCTCGCATTTCTCGACAATGTAAACGTCGCAAAAACGTCATCAGTTGCATTAGTCGATGCGATTGATTGCGTATGCGGTCTGCGGTGCAGTACTGGTCGACGAGGAAGTGCGAGATGTGATCGCTGACAATGTTGTCAAAGCTGTTCGCCGAACTGAAGCACTGAGGGTAATTAGCCTACGTGATTGGCGGTTGACAGCTCCCAAAGACGCACAAATCAAGTCTCCAACGCATCGATGTTCATTCGATTCAATTATACCGCACAACTATTGGGGCCAGCCTAAGCGGCCCGTTATGTGTGGGTGACTTCGAATGCTGAAGCCGCAAATAGACCACTGTGTCGATCTGCTGGAATGCCGCAAAAGTCAACAAGACACTCTTTGCATTTACCGCAAACTCAGCGCACTCATCGCAACCACTCAACCACTTGAGAGTTCTTCAAACAAACAAATCTGTTTGGTTTTTTTGTCTTTCTTTCCCAAAACGAGGCGCATTGCGTTTGCGCGACCGTCATCGCCGTTTATTTTTGGCAATTTGTGACGTAAAAAACAGCAAATACACGATTGATCGAACAGTCGTCGTTGTTCTTGAAGCGTAGTCTGCTTTCGGGTCTGGTTGACTCACCAATGGGTCAATCACCGAAATCGCGCTCTTGCTTAAGCCGTCGAGACCGGTTTCATCAATTCAACAATAAAATGCTAATTTTTGCGACCGACGCTGCAGTTGAGAAAGCGATTCAACGCTTGAAATGATGCAGCGTGGAGAGGATCGAGGCCATCGCAACGATGCGTCGATGGGGCTATTAATTCGACGGGCGCATTCGCCGAAGTTCGTCTTGACTTTCGATTGTTTTGTTTTGCTTCACGGATTTTCAATTGTCTAACAAGTTGGGTGACTGGTCAGCTGGCCGGCGTCTGCGTTACGGAAGAACGATAATTGATTCACCGATGCCAGCCAGACCATTGTTTTCGATGGCGGTCGGAAGAACAAAGAACCAGCGGAAAATCTGCTGCGGTCCAATTGTTCCAGAATGAATGAACTGAGAGGAGAATCGTAATGAAAGAATCGGTCTGCTCGCTTCGGTCGAAATCGTTCAAGATCAGGTCAGCTGGTCTCGTTTCGATGAAGCAACAGCAAAACGCAAGTCATCCCGAAGTCAATCGACGGTGGATGAACCAACGCACATGATTCGCGTGCCCGAAACATCTGATGCTCCTCGCTGAGATTGGTGTTTCGTGAGTGATTCGATTTGGCTAATTAGCAATCGCATGTGCGCGCACAATTTCGATTCGTTCAACAACAATTGAAGACGATTATAATCACCGTTTCATGTCCGGCAAGCAGCTTCCATTTCGATTCGATTCTGGAGGATAATTGCGGCGAATCAATTTTTTTTTGTTTAGCATAAAAGCCCTGATGGAAAATGTTCGACGATTTATTCGACTTTTGATTCAAGTGCGGATAGGTGACAAAGGGATTCGAATGCAGTTTGAAGTGCTTTCTTGCCAGAAAATCGATAAATGTCAAGGGAAACGGTCGAATGGAGGACGCTGCTGGTGTTGGTCGGTAAGGGCATCCGTCATTTTCGCCGAAGTGCAATCGAATAAAAAGTTCGCAAAGCTCTCTTCAATCGGTTGTGTTTCACAACGAATTCGACAGATTGGCCGGAGTGGGTGTAGGTTGATGTCAATTACACATCGATCCGCTGACCAAGATGACGTGTCGCGATTAATAATTTGCGTTGTGTGTTGTTTGTGCAGTTGATACGTCATCCGCACGAGCACCTCAATTGGTTACCATCGTTTCCCGACCGTCCGTGTGATCGACTACATTCCGCATTATTGCTTTGCATGTCGATTTAGTCCGAGTTCATTCTCTGGTTTGGTTGGTCGTTCGACTTTGTTCCAGTTCCGCGTTTGGGGTGCATTTTCATGAGTGAGTCATATCGACGAGTTGGTGCTTTGCTTTCATTTCATTTGTTTTCGAATTGAATTGAAATTTTATTTATTTTTTTTTTTTCGTTTTTGTGTTTTGTGGAAAATTTCCCGGAGAATTTCCATTGAATGAGCGCGCAGAAGCAAGAAAAAAAAGAAGAAAAAAACATAGTTCGAATGCCGCGTGATCAATTCTCGTGGCATTCACATCAGACGATAGACATTAATGATGTTGTTATTGGCTCTCGCACGTCGAACGGAGCCTTTGCCGTTTTCGTCGTTCGACTGGTTTTGTGTGAGATTGTTTTTCCTGTTTTTTCTTGTTGTTGTTTTTCTTTTTGTGTGCATTTCAATCGATTCACCTACATTTCCGAATGCGTGTTCGATTCTTGATTGTTCACAGTCACATTCTTACGTAACTCCCATTTCGATTGCATTCGTTTTGGAATGACGAGCGATGAGTGAATATTCTGCGTTTGCTGTTGCGGTTACGGATGAAACCAGTTTCAACTGAATTGGCGAATTGGCGTTAATGCGATGCTTATTGCATTCGCGAATTGCGTTTGTCGGCCAAAATACTCGATGAATGTGACTCAGAGCGAGTGGAAACTGTTCGGACCGGTTCGATTCGGGCCATGGCACTGCTGAAGGGCCTATGGTCTCCCACCCCGCGACTCATCAACAGCATCAAATGGCAACGGTGAAGCTTATTCGAAAACGAGAAACAATCAATTTAGTCCAATTGATATTTGAGCTCATTCAGATATGATAATTGGTCCATAATTGAAGCCAATTTAGTCGGCAATTGGATGGAATTCACACGGCATTGGGTTAGAGCTGCATTGCTGGGGTCGGTGTTCAGGGTGAAATCGAGATTTATCCAAAAACATCAAAAGGTCGATCCACCGCAAGGCACCTGTTGCTCGAGCGCAATTCGCTAAAAATTCGCCTAAATGCACTCATCCACTTGACGCGTTGCGTTCAACGGCCGTTCAGCCACATGGCAATGTCGAGTCGAACGCATTCTTCTTTCAGATCCGTTCCGTTCGATAGACGGCGTCAAATGTCGAAACGACGAGCCTTTTGCTGTTTCTCACTCTCTCCCATACTCACATGAGCATGAACGGTGCTGCCGATAGCAGCTGCAATTGTGTTAGTCTACTGGTACGACAATCATTATCAATTGCGTGAACCCAGAGCGCGCAACGCGAGCATTTTGAAATGAATTCTCGATCGTTGCAATCAATGACGTGTGGTTTATCGCCCAACATGCGGTTTATTTTTAGGCGCAACAACATTCAACATGCGAGTCATTGTGACTAACACAATGTTGTCACATCACACCGACACACCGACACACCGACACAGGCGCACCGCCATCAAATACGACGATCTCACTGTGTCGCAACTCACAGCACAACTCAAACAATTCGTCGTCGCCAGTCGGCGTCAAAGGTATTTCAGTATTCGATCGTTGATCAGTTGGCCATTGAATCTACAACGAAAAACGTTGTCTCGCCCGATTGTTGGCCGTTGTGTAATTGAACGTTTTAAGAATAATAAGAATAAATTCATTTTGCTTGTGATTTCGAGGCGATCGGTTTCGTTGAACGAATTGGAAGAGATTGAGTGTCGCACAAAATGCGAGGTGTCAAAAACAAAAAGAGTAAGTGCTTATCTCGAACCGAGCCGATGTTGTTTATCAATGGGAATGATGAAAATGGCGGTTTGTTTATTTTAAACGATTTGAATGAGCTTGCATGAGTCGCCAATTGCTTGGCTCATCATTCGGGAAATGAAAAACACGCGATGCATTCGTCAGCGAATGAGTCGCATTGCGGGAATCATGAACCGAAAGGTGAACTGACTTGTTTGGTTCTGACGATTAATGGATTATCCATTACCCATCAGAGAGAATTCACTTTGAGTGGCAAACAAACTTGAACGTTCTGAGATGACAGCCAAATGGCTGTTCAAGAGGCCAGAGTGCCCACCAATTGACAGACAATAGCAAGACAAGTTGAGTTAAATGGAAATTAAACGAGATTGACAGGGCCAGCGGGTCGTCTATCAGCTGATTGCCGACTGTTTGAATGATTTGATGACAGCTGATAAAATTCTCATGTGATACGTCTATCAAGGTCATTGTGATGGGCCCACCAACTGTATTGCACAGTCGATGTTGACCATTTTCGATGCTAATTTCATGGATTTTATGCATTCAAATGTTACAACGTTCGTTTTCTACCCGAGCAATCGAAATATTCGGATGGTTTCACGATGACAAGACACAACCAGACAATAAAATCAAACATTATTCAATAATGCGACTTTAATTGGTCAAGCAGAAGCGAACGAGTCACGAGAGTAATAAAAACATCGCATAAATTATGGAACGAGTTTCGTTTTGCTATATTTTTTTTCCGTTGTTGTTTGCTCGGTCGGTCGGTCTGTGGGTCGACTGTTTGAATTTGCTCATTTCGGTTTTGATGAAGGGGAAAACCATCCATCCGCAACCATAAATAATTGATTTGCACCGAATAAAACTCTTATTGATTCAAATGATAAACGACACGACACGAGACATACGGGCTAACCCTTCCGGAAACGATAATCGTCATTGGACTTTGATTGGTACGGTCATTCGTATGGCTGCCGAGTCCTTGATCGAAATCAAATTAATCGCGATTCAATTGAAGTCTCATATTATTGTGAAATGTGATAAAAATCGTGGGATTTCCTTTAGAATTTCATTTTGTTGAATATCGCGCGGGCCAAATTACCATTCGAATTGATGCGTCAAACAACGAATTTCGTCGAGGCAGAAGACCGGTTTTCGGCGATGATTGACAATCGCAATCGAGTTAGGCCTTTCGAGAAATTATAGACTCGCTTTTGTCTCGCGGTGCCAGCAAGGTCAGTGTCATTTAAAACCGGAGATAAAGAGATCAACTTTTGGTCAGATGGACTTTACGGGCATTTCGTTGGCCTTTCGAAGTGGAACCGGTATCGAGCGCAGCGTTGGTTGTAAATGTTGTCTGTGATTAATTGGCATCGATGGGCCATCGAATTGGCGACGATTCAAAAAGGAATTCTAGGCATTCGCTGATCCGAGACGGAACTGAATGTTTACGGTCGATGTTCACCGCAGTTGAACAAGCACGTGAATCATCGCTGCAGTGATTATGGGCCGAGAATTTGTTTTGGTCGCGAGATACGGGGGACGAGGCGTTTGTGATATGCGATGTTAAATGGAGCTTTGTCGAGAATCAATTTCGTTTTCCGATTGCTTGGCAATTAAGTCTGGCATTTCAGTAAGGCATGCAGTCGGTCGGACGTTGCGAAATCTCTTTGATCAGCGGTAATATTCAACGGAACGGGCGAATCGTGAACGTTCGTTCTGAAACCAGATTCCAATCGGCAACGCAATGATCGCAGGCCGCTAAACGTGTTTTGAAAGTCTCTCTGCGCAAAATCTGGCAATTTGTGGGAAAAATCAGTTTTTCTGATCAAATAAATCCAAATGAATTGGAAATCATATTTCTAATTATCGAGTTCAAGGCGAGCAATTCCGTTTCGATGAAATAATCACTGTTGCGCAAGCCCAGCCTACACACAGCGCATTTGAAAGGCGTTCTGTGTGGCGAATGGATTAGAATGTTGCAAATTGTTCAATTGGCATTTTCCATTTTAGGACTTTGGATGGGTCTGAAATCGGCTAAGGCGCAAGTGGACCAAGCCAAACTGATGTTCTTCGTCGGGTAAGCACTGATTTAATTCGGGAATGAGCACTGAGATTCGAATGAGGTTCTTCTGCATTCCGGAATAGATCATTATTTGACGACCACAAGATCTTCGAGTTAGACGACGCCAACAAGATCCTCCAAGACGAACACTTTGACGTGACCCGGAATACGGTTCTGTATCTCCACGGCTACATCGAGCACTTTTCCAATGAGAGTGTCCACGTTATTGTCGAGGCGTATCTCAAGCGGAACGATCACAACATCCTCGTCCTGGACTGGTCGCAGCTGGCGGACGGGAATTACTTGATCGATGCCGTGCCCAATGTTCGGCATTTGGGGATGAAGTTGGCTGAAGTGATTATCTCACTGTTCGAAGATGGACTTCAACCAACCAAACTGCATATCGTTGGACACTCGCTGGGTGGACAGTTGGCCGGCGCTATTGGCAGACAGGTTTACAAAAAATCAGAAAAGAAAACACAAATCGAAAGGTGAGGGTCTGCAAGATGCCATTGTTCACTTCGAATTAACCTTCAAATGCCATTGTTTCCAGAATCTCAGCCTTAGATCCGGCCTTTCCACCATTCTATCCGGCCATCGGAACAACGGCGTTGAGCAAGCGCGATGCGAAATTTGTCGATGTCATCCACACAGATGCGTGGCTCTACGGTGCCCCAGTCAGCACGGGCACCGTTGATTTTTGGCCAAATGGCGGTAAGACACTGCAGCCAGGATGTCCGAGGAGAAACTACAAAATGCTCACAGACAACGACTTGTGCAGCCATCGGAGGTCTTGGTGGTTCTGGGCAGACAGCGTCAAATCGAGTGACGTCGAAAATTTCCATGCGGTTAAGTCCAAGAGTTGGAATGACTTTAAGAAAGGACGCATCAATGAATCTCAGCAATCGCGAATGGGCATCGACTGCCCAGTGAGGTAATTGCCTGCTCCGCTCAACTCTCATTCGGCTAATGATTTGCTAATTCCGAAATGATTTTTGCAGCACGAAAAAAGGCGATTATTATCTGCAGACGAACGGCGAACAACCGTATTCGAGAGGTCAGGCGGGCATCATTTTCGAGAAAAAAACGAAATGAACGTCAAGGTGTGATAGTTAAGATTTGAAAGTGCTTTATTTTGTACGAAAAATCAAGAGTTTATTTCTAATGTAAATATCATCTGAAATACATTCACTCATATTTTATTCGGAGTTGGCGATGTTTCATTTCGCGCACAAAGGATTAGACTGAGGTCTTGTTACGCATGGCTTGGAATATTATTTCGTTACTGGCAGCTTGCATCGCCTCAAATGATGCTCCAACCTCGACGAAAGCGTGCTTGGCGATTCAAAATGACCCATAAATTCGGTCATTGATTGACAAACCAGTTCTGGTTGATTTGGCACAGAACGGTTCGGGATGAGTTCAATAAACTTATAAAATTCATTTCGGTGATAAAAGATATCGCCGCTTGGGGGGTCAAATCGCCCGAAAAAAGAGATGAATCTCTCTCCGAGTTGATATAAAATGCCGGAATGGCTCTCATTTTGGGCAGTCTGACATTGAACTTGATAACGCGAAGTCTTGACCATCTCATCCCCACAATCATGAAGTTCGTCGTGCTAACGTTGGTATTTCTCGCATTTGGTGAGTTTCGATTCTTCATAATAGCGAAAGCATGATCGCAGTTATCGCTCGTAGGTTGGTCGCTGAGCACGGAACTGCATTTGGAAGACGAGCCTGTGAATGCCATTGATCAAGTCAAAGTGATATTCTTCTACAAGTAAGTGGGCAGCCAAGGCAGGCAGAGGACTCTTTCAAGTGATCGGTTACGTTCTCCGCAGAAATGGCTTGATCTCAAGCCAAGCGTACAAGCTCAACAAGACGAAAGACATTCTGGCGCATCCGGAATTTGATGACACGCGAAAGACCCTCTTCTACATCAGCGATTGCTACGAGTACAACAACGAGAGCGTTCATGTGATTGTGAATGCTTATGCGAAGCGCAGCGATTACAATGTTCTGGTCTTGGATTGGTTCTCGTTCAACAATGCCGACTTCTTCAGTGTTTTATTGCCGAATTTGAATGAGGTAAGTTTCCATCGAATGAGGTGATCTTATTTCCACAAAAATTGTGCCTTTCGCAGTTGGCGTCGTTGGTGGCTGAGAATCTCTTGAAATCATTGAACAATGGCTTGAAAAGGGATCGACTGCACATTGTGGGGTTCGGTTTGGGCGCACAATTGGCTGGCTTGACCGGCCGAGCTGTGAAAGCCAAGACAGGGGGCAAAGTTGAAATTCTTAGGTGAGTTTCGGGGAGGTCCTCCGTCAGCGAACACATAAAAGCATACCTTTTCAGAATCTCCGCATTAGATCCTTCGACAAATGGATTTAATTCGGCCGCATCAGAAATAGAGCCACTGGTCTCCATCAGCGACGAGGATGCCTACTTCGTCGATATCATCCACACCGATTCAGGGTTCCACGGACAAGCCAAAGGGGCGGGACATGTTGATTTCTGGCCGAATTACGGTCATCGCTACCAGCCTGGTTGCGTCGTAGCCAACGTCTACAATCCACTGTTGGTTCAAAATGGTGAGAACCGGTGCTGCCACCTCCTGGAGACATTTCATTTCAACATTCTCCCGCAGATCTATGCAGCCACAAGCGGTCATTCTATTTTTGGGCAGAGAGCGTAGCGGCCAAGGACAACACGACTTTTCTAGCGGTCAGCGCCAAGAACTTTGAAGACTTCCGGCGAGGCAACCTTAATTTGTCTCCAATCGCCATCATGGGCATCGATTGCGCGTTGCGGACACTCGAGGGCAACTACTATCTCCAAACGAATGCCATTCAACCGTATTCGCGTGGTGTTGCTGGCTTGAATCACGTCAATTCTTTGTAGAAACCGAGCAAATTGCTCATCATTTTTCTTTACTAAAATAAACTCAAGTCATTCCGTGTCGAATGTCTCAAAGTATTTTCGTCAACTTTTATTTATGGCTTCGACCCGCAGAGCATCAAGATCACGAAAAAACCAAATGAAACAACGAATCAATCATGCTGTTAAGCATCAATCGAGTCCGAAATTCAAGTTGCCTAATTGGACAGTTGAACGTTTTTATTGTTTTATTGTGTGGTAATCAATCAGCAATTGCAGAAGCTGATAATGAATGTCTGGAAAATTTTCAGCGAGCGATGCTAGCGAACCGGAGAACAATCGGTGGGGCCGACTACAATGATGTTCCGTATCGGCCATTCAAGTGTTATGTCGGACGTGTGAAAATCTGATTTGGTTCTTTGTGAATAGTGCGCTGTCTCGCAGGGCTGGCGAGGAGTTTCCTCAAATCGACTTCTGAAAAATGACGGAGAAAATGCGATGAACCGAGCGAAAGGAAACGGACAAAAGCCTCAAGTTCTCCCCGTTCCCCGATGAGCACGTTCCATACATCCGACTCCTGAATGGCCTATCAATCCACAAGAGGTTGTTCGCAGCAAATTGGCTGGCTTATCACGTCGAACGCGTTTTGATTTATAACTTTCGTGCGCAACCCTATCCGATGGTCAAGTAATTGATATGACTTCGCGAGGCCGATAGATAGCGTGAACTCAAGTTAAAAATCGCAAAGCCGTTAATCGTATTTAAGCATTGGCATCACGTCAATTCGATTCAAACGGAGAATTATTTGTGAAAGTGCTGAAAACAAACAAAAATGAAACTGCTGCTCGTCTGTGCAATCGGCAAGTGCTCCAGCTCCTAGTAACCTTCACGGATGACGCTAATGTTTATCGTCTTTTGTTTACAGGGCTGGTGATTGGTGCCAGTCAATTCGAAACGGTGGCTGCCAAATCGTTGGCCGAACGTGTCACCTTGTGGTACTTCCACGGGTGAGTTTAAGCCATTTTGCGAGGATCGAACGACGATAATGAAACATTAATCCATTTTCAGCCCAACCTTCAACGATCACACCGTCTACACGGTGGCCGAATCTAGCAATATTTTCAAGAGTGCACATTTCAATAAAGAAAAAACCACCACATTGTTCTTCCACGGCTTTGAGGAGCATCCATCAAATGAGAGTCTTCACGTCGTCGTCAACTCGTACCTAAAGCGGGGCGATCACAACATCATCATTTTGGATTGGTCCTCCTTAGTTTTCGGAAACTATTTCCTTCAGTCAGTGCCAAATGCACTTCGAGTAAGTTTACTAAGTTCACTCATCCTTGCCGGAGGATAACCGCGGTGTTCAATTTCAGTTGGGACACCCACTTGGAGACGCTATTTTCAGCTGGTTCTCGCATGGTTTGGATATCGAAAAATTCCATTTGGTCGGACATTCTCTGGGAGCTCAGCTCGCCGGCGTTGTTGGCCGTCAAGTCATCTTCCGATCATTCGGAAAGACCAGATTGCCCAGAATCAGTGGCCTTGACCCAGCTCATCCACCATTCTTCCCACCAAACCCACCAGTTTTCACCCCATTGAACCGACTCGACGCTCGATTCGTCGACATCGTCCACACCGACGCTGGATTCTACGGTTTCCCCAAGGCTACCGGTCGCGTAGACTTCTGGCCCAACGGTGGAACCACCCTTCAACCTGGATGCCCACGTCGCAACTTCAAGCCACTCACCGCCAACGGTAAGGATTTCAGCATGGCAGTTCTCCTTGGACCGTTCATTAATTCCTTTGCGTCCATTTCAGATCTGTGCAGTCATCGTCGCTCATGGCGCTACTGGGCCGAAAGTGTTACAGCAACTGAAGAGACCGCCTTCTTGTCCCGATCGGTTCGATGCTTGCACGGTTTCGCTTGCCGCGGAACTCGTGCAACCACCTTTGTCCAAATGGGCATCAACACCTCAAGTGACGTTCGTGGAAACTTCTTCTTGGCCACCAACGAGGAAGCTCCATTCTCGAGAGGCATTGATGGCGCTCAAAATAACTAATTTCCCCACTGAATCCATTCAGTTGATGTCACGAGATTTGTAAACACTTGTTTTTTTTCAATAAAAATTCAAGAGAAAACTCGCTTTTGAAACGAAGCGCTACGCAAAATACAATACTAAATCATTCAGCGAAGACAAAACCCCGGCTAGTACTAAATCGCGAAGAGCTAAAGCTTCTAAGCTCAGGCGCAAACCACCAAGAGCCGCAAGCTCTGAAGCTCATTACATGTTTACTGCAAATAGTCCAATCAACAGATTGCTTGGTGCACAGTGGGCAGGCAGGCTTCGTTCCGAGGGGAAACCTGGCTCTGCCAAATGAAATTTAAAAAAAAAGTGTTTGATTTGCACAGTCATTGATTCACGCGGTGAACTGTCAAATGTCAAACGACAATATTTACAATTGGTGATTTTATGCGTGATTTATTTGCATTCCGTCGCTTGGGTGTTGTCAGAGCATCGGGAAACCAACTCATCCGAAAGTAATGTGAGTTCTGGTCTGAAAATATAGCGGAAAATTGGCGACCGAAGGGAAAATCTGAAGGTCAAATGGCGCGGTGAATGTACCCTCAAAGCGCCGACGGCCCAAGTCAATGCGAAGTGTCCAATTGAAATGGCCCAGCGGTCACGCAGCACCCAGTCGCGTCCAAATTCCAGCGAATCAAAAACCTTGCAGTGGGGATAACGGGCGATTAGTCGACAACCACCCGGCCAAAAGCCCATCCGACCGAAAATGCGAACATCATCGACGAACAACTCACTAACTATTAATTCTTCTTTTAATATTAACGCAATCAGCCAGGCGATTTATGCCCACCTCAATAACGATATTATGTATTTCAATGCGGCGAAAGCAACAATGTTACAACAAACGGTCATTGGGAAGCTTTGCCATTATGGAAACTCACAGGGATTTAATTCAGTTGTGTTGCACAAAGCGAAAACTAAAAACAGTCAAATGCAATAGAAATTAATCAAATTCCTTTTTTCTTTGATAATTGCGTTCGAATTGGCAGACCGCTCGGAAATCATCGATTTTTGTATGTGTGTGTGTGTGTGTGTGTGTGTGTGTGTGTGTGTGTGTGTGTGTGTGTGTGGGTGTGTTGCGTTCGAATATGTGCTAGTGACGTCTATCGTTCATATGATTTTCATGAAAAGTACGTTTTCTAATTTGGCTCGAAGGGGCTCCCCCTAGTGATGTGCTCGCTGCAACACTTGATCGTTTTCAGGTCAAAGAGGCGCACCGACATCATACCATCCGACTTGACATGCATTCAATTCAAAATTAATTAAACGAAAATTGAACCGCTCCGGGAAGTGTTCATTCGCCCTTGCAACGGGAGTTGCTGCAATGTCGAGACCACATTTCGGAATCATTATCGCTCGCTTATCATAATCATCGTCAGCTCAATGATATTCATCGTATCCGTTTGCCGATGAGCAAAATTTAATTAAAGAAGAAGTGATATTTTTTGTCTGACGCATTTCGTTTGAATTGTCGCTTTTGCTCAATGAGACAATTTCCATCGAAATGAATTCGGCAATAAATAATCGCACATTTTGAATGGATTATCAAAACATATTGCTCGGTCCATTTGGTCCCTCCTCCTCTACTGTGTTTGAGTGTGTGTGTGTGTTTTGGAGGGTGGCAACGCCATCAACTCTTGTCCAATGAACCGCAAAAATAATTATTACGAGATATTCGACGCAGTAGACGCACCAGAGCCACTGTGTGTGTGACACAAGCACCAGAGTCTCGGCCACATTA
>JANSTV010046556.1:0-15090 GCA_027564135.1 Lestremia cinerea
CAAAAAAGGCGAAACAGTGTAGATTGATTTGGTGTTTGTGCAATTGTCATCGCGCATTCGGCCACCATGGAGGAGCTGGTCGCGATTAAAACAATGGAGTTGGACAAAATATGTCGCGTATGTTTGTCGGTGAAGAAAGACATGCGACCGCTGTTTGGTGAAATGATTTCGGAAATGCTGATGGAATGTGCTCGCATTCAGGTGAGTGAAGAACGAATGCCAGTCGGCATCGCCGTGCATCCAATTGACGTATGCATACCTTTGCAGGTGGACCAAACGGACGGCTGGCCGGATAAAATCTGCATCCAATGCGTCCATCAAGTCAGCCGATGCCATGCATTCAAGTCCCGAGTGGAAAAATCCGATCAACAGTTGCGCGAATACATCAAAGGCATTACGGTTGTCATCGAAGAGCCAATTGCACAAATTGAACTGCAATCGCATCCACAAATGCAACGAAACGAAATGCAAACACATCAAATAACGCGAGCAGAGGTGAGTGACCGAATGAACGATTGGACGTCTCAGGAGGCGGAACTAAATTATTCGAATTTCTTTTTCAGCCACAGCATCGTGCCCAGCAACATCAACGTCAAGAAATTCACATAGCGCCTGCCGAAATTCAAAATGAAATCAGCCATCATACCACAACCGCCACGACAACACACCATCCGACGCAGACCCAGACGCATACACAACATCATGCCGCACCGCAACAGATGATCATCACAAATGGCCAATTGCACAATGCTCAAATCATAAACGCTGCCGGACAGATTGTAACAACTTCACCACATCAATCGCTCATCACCGGGACACAATTGCAGACGGGACAGATTCTGGTGCAGACCGGTAAGTCCACAGTCCGCAAGCGGTCCCTTGGATTCCATCGGTCACGATCATTGTCTTTCAGGAAACGGAAACATCCAAATGATTCAGCAAAACGGTCAACCGCAACTGGTTCAATTTCAACGCACCACCGATGATCGATGCGAAATAATCGTTCAGCAAGCCGATCTGCAAGCAGACGGCACAACGCAGTACTACACGGAAGACGATGAGATATTTTCCGTGACAACGCAGGCCATTCAACAGGAGGAAATTGAGCATGAGGAGGAGGTGGTACAACAGGCGACAATTGAAGCGGGCACCGTGTGCATATCCGCCGATGGTACCACCACAACGGTCGGTGCCATTGAGGAGCATGAGGAGGAGGTGGAGGAGGAAGTGGAACAGGAACTTGAGCAGGAGGAGGGGGTCTACACTCTTGAATTGTGCGAAGAAAGTAATGTTGACGAAGACAAACAGTATATGGCCGAGTTCATAAGCTTGCAGACATCCTGCCCGTATCCGGGTTTGTTTGTCTGCAATTTGTGCCGCAAAGAGTTCAAACACAGCAAATGGCTGCAAACTCACATGAAACAACATTCGAATTGGCTCAAGGTGAGTTGCGACACCGGAATCTTGGGTTGTCGAGTGAATGACATGAATCGATCGTCTTGTTGTTTCAGGCCAATTGCAAGAAGCAGCCACAATGCGAGATTTGCCATAGGAGTTTCAAGGGGCCCGGAATGCTTAAAATGCACATGAAAACGCATGAGGTATGTTTGCTGTGAACGTCACCGGGGGAATTGCCCATTCAACAACGAAATTCCCTTTTGATTCACAGAAAACCCCGGAGAAGACGCCCACGTGCAAGGTGTGCAATAAAGAATTCAAGTCTCGAACGATTCTGTACCGCCATCGGCAGACACATTTAGAGGTGAGTTCCGCTCGAGCATTCTGAATTTGTTTCGTTGATTTCAAACGGTCATGTCCTTCTGCAGAAATTCATCCAGTGCGGCGTATGCCAGAAATCCTTTAGTACAATAAGCCAATTGCAATCGCATCAAGCAAAGTTGAACCACGAGAAGATCTTCAAATGTTCGCAATGTCTTGTCAGCTACACCAATCCAAATGACTTGAAGGTGAGTAGACCCAAACGAGTCCGTGGCGGACGATTGCCTTATGTGTTCTTTCACTTTCCGCCAGGCCCACATTCAAACGCATCAAAACAACAAATTGGAGAAAAAGGGCTAGCCGGGGTCAACCATCGTCGATCATCAACAATCGGACCAATTCGGAGGCGAGAACCGTTTGTAAATTGTATTAAATGGATGCTAGCGCACGTCACTTCCTTGCGGAGCGAATGAAGCGTATGATGGAGACAACACACAAATATAAAATTTAAGATTTAGATTTTAAGCGACAACAAATTTAACAAATTTAGTGGAAATTTTCATGTTTTTCTTGGGTTAAGTGCATTTCAAAAATGGTACTTAGTTGATGCGGGGAATGACGGCGGGCACTGGCCGATGTGTTCATGGAGCGCTAGTTGACCTGACCCATACTTCAATCCCAAATGCTTTTCCCCCACTCGGAAGTGGTTTGCCGAGTCTAAGCAGGTCGGAGTGGAATGCGAAATCCAACGGAGAGCGTTTCGTGTAAGATAATACTATTCTAAGTTCCACTCGCAATTTCTTCCTTTCATTTCCTTCTCGATGTTACTTTTCGTTCTTCATCCCCAACACTTCGCCGGTTTTCTTTTCTTTTCTTACTTTTTCAAGACTTTGTGCATTGTCCGTTTATTTAGGCGTCCTTTTCCGTTGTTTTATTCTAATTTAAATACGACAAATAGAGATGAATCAATATTTATATTGAAGCTGAATAAAGATTTGTGTTTGATTTTGTTTGGTTCATGCGACGCGGGAGAGACTCAGACTGGCGGTCTTGGATTGAATAGAATGGAGGCTACTATTTGGAGTCACTCGTTGCCCCTTCTGCTGGAAGACGTGCAAATCTTGGCCCATCGGCGCTAATGATCTCGCACCTTGTTGGTGACCCGGCCGAAGAGTAACTGTTGATAGAAAGACGTGGCAGAGCCTTCCGACTTCAAGAGGGCAGAATATGCGTTCGATGTAAACCTCCTTCAAATCTGTGATGCGCTTGAAAAACAAACGTTATCTAAGATGCAATCGCAGAACCAGTCACTTGATCGCGACAATGAGTGAAAGTTGAAATTTATTACGCCGGCTTAATTTCTCCACTCTGTTCTAATCGCCAGATAACCGTTTGGGCTGTCGATCACAATCGAAGGTCTTCAGTCAAAACAAAAGTCTTTCAGAAAATAAAAATAATTTCAACAACTCGCAATCGTCGTAACAAGTGGTTGTTCGATTAAAAAAAACCCTCTATAAAAGGCGGGCACAGAAAGAAAATCACCAAATTAATTCAAAAAGTCAAACGAATCATGTGGTTCAAAGGAATTATTATCGTTGCGATTCTATCCGCTGTTTGCGGTCGAGGCATCGAGAAAATCGTCGGAGGGCAAGGAACGAAAATCGAGAGGTTCCCGTGGCAAGTGTCTCTGCAGTTCTACGGCAGTCATGTCTGTGGTGGTTCGATCATCGACGCTACAACGATTGTTACGGCAGGTCAATGCGTATATGGTTATCCTTCTGCACCGATGACGATTCGAGCAGGTTCAACCTATCATAAATCCGGCGGCAATGTTATCCAAGTCAGCCAAGCAGCTTCCCACCCGAGGTATTCCGGTCCAGGCTATAATGACCACGACGTTGCAGTACTCAAGCTAGCAAAGCCGCTCACCTTCTCTGACGCCATCCAACCAATTGCTCTTCCAAGCTCTACTGATCGCCTCGCCAAAAATACGGGGGTTTTCGTTTCCGGTTGGGGTACTATGGCTCCTGAGGTGCAAACCTTACCAAATGATTTGCAATACGTTCAAGTGAAAATTCTCGATCGAAAATATTGCCTGCCTTACGCATTGCAGTTCACAGAGAATATGCTTTGTGCTGGAATTGCTGATGTGGGCGGGAAGGACGCCTGCCAGGTAAGTGTTTGAGTGCGAATGGGTGAAGTTCAGCTGAGTCTCAGCTTAATGTTCTCGTGTTTTCAGGGCGACTCTGGTGGACCACTGGCATACGTTGACGACAAGAAAAAGGCCACTTTGTATGGAATTGTGTCATTCGGCGTAGGCTGTGCCAACCCTCTCTATCCCGGTATTTACACCGATGTGACGAAAGTCATTGACTTTATCAAACACTTTACAGAGTAAGAATGATATTTGAAGGAAGAAAACATTGTATTTCTCAGTTGACGAAAAGCCAAATCGCTCAAAAATATTTCGATTATAAAGAAAACATTGTCAGATTCAAAATAATTGAGTTTTATTAAAATTAAAGTAAGTTCAGACCAACGAGTGACTCTAAATAGACGCTTTCGAAGCTTAACCTCAAAATATATTCTTAGATCTCATTGAGCCTTATCAAAAGTGGCTAAGTGCTCCACGATTCGATCACAATCGCAGTTCTTCAGTCAAAACAAAAGACTTTCAGAAAATAAAAATAATTTCAACAACTCGCAATCGGCGAAACTGCAAGTGCTTGTTCGATAAAAAAAACCTCTATAAAAGGCGGACACAGAAAGAAAGTCGCCAAATTAATTCAAAAAGTCAAACGAATTATGTGGTTCAAAGGAATTATTATCATCGCGATTCTCTCCGCCGTCTGCGGTCGAGGTATCGACAAAATCGTCGGAGGAGAAGGAACGAAAATCGAGAGGTTCCCGTGGCAAGTGTCCGTGCAGTTGTTTGGCGGTCATTTCTGTGGTGGTTCGATCGTCGACGCAACAACGATTGTTTCAGCAGCTCATTGCTACGCTGAAGGTTATCCAGCATCATACGTCACGATTCGGGCAGGTTCAACCTATCATGCTTCTGGTGGCGCTGTTATCCAAGTCAGCCGAATAGCTGTCCACCCGAAATATGGAAGTCCGAAGCAAATGGACAACGACATCGCCATACTCAAGCTAGCAAAGCCGCTCACCTTCTCTGACACCATCCAACCGATCGCTATTCCAAGCTCTGCTGATCGCCTCGAAAAAAGCACAGAAGTTCTCATTTCCGGGTGGGGAGCCATGGCTTCTGGATCGGAGGCCATACCAAATGACTTGCAATACGTTCAAGTGAAAATTCTCGATCGAAAATATTGCCTGCCTTACGCATTGCAGTTCACAGATAATATGATTTGTGCTGGAGTGGCTGTTGTTGGCGGGAAGGACGCCTGCCAGGTAAGTGTTCGAGTGTGAATGGGGGAAGTGCAGCTGAGTCTCAGCATAATGTTCTCGTGTTTTCAGGGTGACTCTGGTGGACCACTGGCATACGTTGACGACAAGAAAAAGGCCACTTTGTATGGAATTGTGTCATTCGGCGTAGGCTGTGCCAACCCTCTCTATCCCGGTATCTACACCGATGTGACAAAGTACATTGACTTTATCAAAGGTTTGAAAAACTAAAAAAAAAAAAATTGAAGAAACAAAACATTTCCAAAATGAAAATATTCGAGTTTCATTAAAAATAAAATAAATTTAGCCCTGTGGTCAACTCGATGCAGCCACCCTCGAACCCTAACGGCTGAAACTACTCTTACATCTTAGATCGAGCGCTTAGAGTGGCCTTATCGAAAGTGGTCGACCACATTCGAAGCTCTTCAGGTTCAAGGAAACAGCAATAACTCGTTTAACGATATCGAATGCTCGTAATCTCCGTTGCCACAAGTGCTCGTCTGATAAAGAGCGTCTATAAAACGCAGCCACAGAGACCAGCTCGGTGAACAGTTTAGTGAATCATGTGGTGCGGAGGGATTGTAATCGCCACGATTCTCTCCGCTGTTTGCGGTCGAGGCATCGTTAGAATCGTCGGAGGAGAAGAAACTACAATCGAAAGGTTCCCGTGGCAAGTGTCGTTGCAGTATGAAGGGGAACATGACTGTGGCGGATCGATAATCGACGCAACAACGATTGTGTCCGCGGCTCACTGCTTTGGAACTGGGGACAGTGACTCCTCGTATACGATCCGCGCTGGATCAACTTATCATAAATCCGGTGGCACTTTGATCAAAGTGAAGCGCTATATCGTGCACTCGGACTATGGAATTCCAATGGATTTTAATAATGACATCGCTCTCGTCAAACTAGTAGAGCCGCTCACCTTCTCTGACGCCATCCAACCAATCGCTCTTCCAAGCTCAAAGCTACGGCTTGCCAAAAACACTGAAGTTGTCGTTTCCGGCTGGGGATATGTGATGGCTGGAGCACAGAACTCACCGCCGAACTTGCACTACGTTCGAGTCAAAGTATTGGATCGGAATTATTGCCGACCTTACGGCGCGTACTTTACTGAAAATATGATTTGTGCTGGCGTTCCTTTCGTTAGCGGAAAGGATTCTTGTCAGGTAAATGGTGGGAGGCGGAAGGTTGAAGGGCGGTTGAGTGAGTGTTCTCGTGTTTTCAGGGCGACTCTGGTGGACCATTGGCATACGTTGACGAAAGTAATGCGGCCACTTTGTATGGAATCGTCTCATATGGCGACGAATGTGACAGCCGTTTCTATCCCGGTGTTTACACCGATGTGATGCAGTACCTTGACTGGATCGAAGAATTCAGAAACTAAAAATACAAATTCGAGATTGTTCAAATAAATTAAATCGAAGCAACTCTCGAGCCCGGTTTTGTACTCTCAGCTTGATCAAAGGTGGCTTGAAAACGATGGATAATTCAAGGCGTGTGAATGAGGTTTAATGGGTGGGAACCAGTTTCATATGACTCATCATCGCAAGGAACAACTCAACTCGTTTCGAAATCATTTCCGGCATAATAAAAGCTCAATCTGATCGTTTTGCGATATGACCTATCAGTTTTGGGAAACCCCTGTCGAAGATATGGTCACGATACCCATCAGAGAAGGCAATCAATCACTGCCAATATGTGAAATGGAACCACCGGCATGTATTCAATTTGTCTGCGACATGCTTTATTTCGAGCTCAGCTAAATGGTCTGATAACCGATCGAGCTCTTGTTCGAAGAAGAAGGAGAGAAGAAGAAAGAGCGTTACTCGTATCTCAGCAGAAATTGGTAGCAACTCGAGATCGCCGCTAAACAAGCGCTTGTCTGATTGAAAGCATTTATAAAAGGTGGGCCTCGCGTGTGAGTTGTCAAATCGTTGCAAAAAGTTGAGTGAATCATGTTGTTCAAAGGAGTCATCATCATTGCGGTTCTCTCCGCTGCTTGCGGCCAAAGAATCGACAAAATCGTTGGAGGAGAAGGCACAACGATCGAGAAGTTCCCGTGGCAAGTGTCCCTGGGGAATAACGGACTACATTTCTGTGGCGGATCTATCATCGACGCAACAACGATTGTCTCAGCGGCTCACTGCTTTGGAATTGGCAACAGTGGCTCATCTTGGACGATCCGTGCTGGATCAACTTATCATAAGTCCGGTGGCACTTTGATTAAAGTGAAACGCTACATCATTCACTCGGGCTACGGATTCCCAAAGAGTACTCACAATGACATCGCTCTCGTGAAACTTACACAATCGCTCACCTTTTCTCAAGCCATCCAACCAATCGCTCTTCCAAGCTCTGCGATGCGACTTGCCAAAAACACTGAAGTTGTCGTTTCCGGTTGGGGAACTCTGAAGTTTGGGGTGAATTTGTTGCCTCCGAACTTGCACTTTGTTCGGGTGAACATTTTAGATCGGAATTATTGCCTGCCTTACGGTTGGTTGTTCGAAAAGAATATGATTTGTGCTGGATTAGCTGTTGCTGGCGGGAAGGACGCCTGCCAGGTAAGTGGTTGAATACGAGCAGGAGCAGCTGAGTCTGAGCTGAAAGTTTTCGTATTTGCAGGGCGACTCTGGTGGACCATTGGCATACGTTGACGACAAAAATGCGGCCACTCTGTATGGAATCGTTTCGTATGGCTACGATTGTGCTAACCGTTTCTATCCCGGTGTTTACACCGATGTGACGCAGTACCTTGACTGGATCGAAGAATTCAGAAACTGAAAATACAAATTCGAAATTGCTCAAATAAATTAAATCGATAAGTTATCGATAAATTAATCAGATTCAGATGACTCATCATTGAAAGGAACAACTCAACTCGATTCGAATTCAGTTCCGGCGCAATAAAAAATCTGTTCGATCGTTTTCCGATTTGGGCTATCAGTTTTGGGAAACCCCAATCGAAGACGTGACAACGAGGTCCAGCAGAGAAAATCAATCAATCACTGCCAATATGTGAAACGGAACCAGATTATTTCTAAACTCAGCTGATCAATTGCCTGATAACCAATTATGCTCTCGATCGACGCAATTCGGTGGAAAGACCAAAACTCGTATCTTAGCAAAAATTGGTAACAACTCGAGACCGCCGCTAAACAAGCGTTTGTCTGATTAAAAGCTTCTATAAAAGGTGGGCCCCGCGAGTTAATTGTCAAAGTATTTCAAATAGTTGAGTCAATCATGTTGTTCAAGGGAGTCATCATCATCGCGGCTGTCTCCGCTGCTTGCGGCCGAGGAATCGACAAAATCGTTGGAGGAGAAGGCACTACGATCGAGAAGCTCCCGTGGCAAGTGTCCATGGGGATTAACGGATCACATTTCTGTGGCGGATCGATCATCGACGAAACAACGGTTGTGTCAGCGGCTCACTGCTTCGCATATGGGAGCAGTTCTCATTTGACGGCCCGTGCTGGATCAACTCATCATGAATCCGGTGGCATTTTGATTGAAGTGAAAAGCTATATCGTGCACTCGGGCTTTGGAATCCCAAAGAGTACTCATAATGACATCGCTCTCATCAAACTAGCAGAGCCGCTCACCTTCTCTGACGCCATCCAACCAATCGCTCTTCCAAGCACCGCCTTGCGACTTGCCAAAAACACTGAAGTTGTCGTTTCCGGCTGGGGAGCTCGGAAGTTTATGGGGGGTTCGATGCCACAGAATCTGCACTACGTTCGAGTGAAAGTTTTGGATCGAAATTATTGCCTGCCTTACGGCTGGCTATTCGGAGAGAAAATGATTTGTGCTGGATTAGCTGTTATCGGCGGAAAGGACTCCTGCAATGTAAGTGATTGCGCAAGAGAGATTAAAGTGTGTTTACGTGAGTGTTGTCGTTTTTGCAGGGTGACTCTGGAGGACCACTGGCATACGTTGACGACAAAAATGCGGCCACTTTGTATGGAATCGTCTCATATGGGCTCGGTTGTGCGACACCCGCCTTTCCCGGTGTATACACCGATGTGAGCCAGTATCTCGATTGGATCGAGGAATTTAGAAGATGAAAACTGCAAACTACTCAAAATAAAGAAAATCCGAGATATCAAGGAATGTCTCAGAATAGCTCGCATTGATTTCAAACCGGCAAAACATAAACAAAAATCAGAACAAAAACAAGTTCATTATTTGCGTCAGCACATTCTGTGCACTGATAATGGATTATTGTGTTTTCGTCGTCGTTAAATCGCCGAGATGATGCAATCTTTGGTTCCCAGCTCAAAGTATCTTCTTTATCAAAACGTCGCTTATCATTCGCTTGCTTCACTCACCAACAGAGCGCGTCTCGCTGCGAGTGCCAACTTGCAGAACAATTGATAAAAGAAATGCTTCATTTTCGACTAGGTCTGATTCATATGCGAATAATCGTGTTTATTTCCACCAAACTGCTTTGAGACAATTCGACAAATTTGAAAAAAAAAAAATATATTTTCGATCAATTTGACCGTCAACGTTTATGTACAAGAACTTCCTTGAGTTGGATGGTTGGTTCGACAATAACAAGAAAACATACAGAGCCAACCGGGGCGATTCGATACAATGGTCTTTGAGACGTCTGTGGTTACGAATTGGGATAGCTTAGTTGTTCTTGACGAAATCTTCTCCCTTCTGGATGTTCTTCTTGAGCTCTGGGATGGCCGCCTGCAACAATGTCTGTTCATAAGCGTTCAATGGTGGCAAGCCCAAGTTTTGTTCGATGCCATTGCGACCGATTTTCAATGGTGTGGCGAAGTAGGTAGCTTCAGTGACATCCGAACGAACGTATGAGCATTCAACAACGTTTTGGTCACCGTTGATGGCACGGCAAAGGGACAAAGCGAAACGGGCACCAGCATATGCCATGGACAAGGTGGCTGAACCAGCACCGGCCTTGGCCTTGACGACCTCAGTACCAGCCTCTTGGATGCGCTCGGTCAAAGCCTTGATTTTGTCTTGTGGGAAGTTGACACTGGGCTTGGATTGTGACAGAACTGGCAAGATGGTGACGCCAGAGTGACCGCCAATGACTGGGATGGTGACGTCCAATGGGTTGGTTCCGGTGGCTTCACCGATGAAAGCTTGAGCACGAACAACGTCCAATGTGGAAACACCGAAAATGCGTTTTGGATCGTAGCAACCGGCCTGAGGGACAGAAGGAAGGGTTAATCAGTTGTCTGTACGGGCTGCGGAACATTCGAAATTCACCTTCTTCAAGACTTCCGAAGCGATTGGAACGCATGAGTTGACTGGGTTGGTGATGATACCGACCAAGGCATTTGGGCAAGCTCTTGAGATGGCGATAGCCAAATCGCGGACAACACCAGCATTGACGTTGAACAAATCGTCACGGGTCATGCCTGGCTTGCGTGGAACACCAGCTGGGATGATGACAACTTGAGCATCTGGAATGAGAAAGCCCGTTAGTGGCTGGTCACATCAGCAACTTGTACTCCCTCCCATTCGCACACACCTTTCAAAGCTTTTTCCAAATTTTCCTTTGCATTGAAGCCCTCAACTTTGGCTGGAGTGTCAATGTGCGACAAATCAGCAGCAACACCGGGTGTGTGCACGATATCGTACAAGCTCAAATGGCTGACAAGTGGGCTCTGTTTCAAAAGCAATGACAATGGTTGACCAATGCCACCGCTGGCGCCGCAGACAGCAACTTTAATGTTTTTCTGTAAACAAATAAATCGTCATTTAGTTCTCGCAAGCAGAAAATAAAACGTCAGATTTCCTCATCGATTCCACTTCCTCGTCACTCGAATCGAATCGCGACGACGACCGCTCAATTCATTTATCAACTGGGGCGATTACGTAAATGTGCTCTTTCGATTAGAACACGCGAAAAATTCTTTGATTTTGTTCGTCAATCGAAAATCGCGGTTTAAAATGCCAGCTTACCTGCGATGTGGTCGAGAATGAGCGAGCAGCTTGCTTTGAAGCAGAGACAGTCAATCGTGAGAACATTTTGCTGCAGATTTTTCTTGAAGAGTTTTCAAAGTTGAAAGGAAATTTTCTTTTCGCAAGAAACGACGTTGTCCAACGCGCTTATGAACGTACACTGTCAGGCGATGAGTTAGGTCGCGGATGTTGTGACCTTCAATGGAGGTTGGCCGTTCGACGCGAAGTTGTCGTCGAACACACTGATGCGATGTTTTCGATGACATTACTTTTGGAGGGAATGAAAGGCAAAACAACTATTTCTTGGACTTTTTATTTTTCTGAGACGGAAGATCATCATGAGATTTCCGTTTTGAGGTGGATGAGGTCGCTGGAATGGCTTCAGCTGGGAAGGTCGTCTCGTCAGGTTGCTCTTGAACGGTGATCTCGAAAACGCCATTCTCCGTTTCAATCGTGTAATTTCGTGATCCGTAAACTGCCGGCGGAGGGATAATGTCAGGGATTATCGATTCCTCTTCATTGCTGCCACTCGACACCGATTCGTAGTCCACTTGGAATGGCTGTTGGATTCTCGTCAGAAACGCAGCACAGCGGAACATTGCAACGAATCGTTGTTTGAATAGTTGCATGGCCTCAGTTGGGAGTGTAGGCGGCCTCTCCACTTTCACAACTTCTATTGGATGCTCCTCCGTTGGTTTCTTCGATGCCTTCGTTTTTGACTTAGCGTTATCCAGCACCTCTTTGCAATCGAACATGATCATCAAACCGCGAAGACCAAGCACCGTTCGCAAATTCATTGGGAATTGAATATCTCGCTGGCCAATCTCGTTCCACACATCGGACTCAAGCTTCACCGGATCTGCCGTCTCCAAACATGCGAAATCACTATTGCCATTCTCCAAATGACTTTTCGACCTCAGAATTCGGGCAATCAAGGGTTGCATTTCATTGCTTTTCTTCTCCGTCACATAGAGCGATGAGCCATATTGAAAATCGAATGAGTATTTGAAGTAATCATAGTAGCTCCGACCATTTTGATTCAACATCATCAATTTCATATCGCGAGCACGTCGTGCGGCCGCCACTTCGGGTGGTTCCTCCTCTTCCTCTTCCTTGATCGCCACCAAGGCATCTTTCTGTTTCACTCGCAGAATCGTTTCCAGCCAATTGTCTTCCGTCACTTTCGACGTCATATCTCTCTTGCGACGAGGCACATCCTCAACCGTACAGTCTGGATTCTTCTTCAGAAACTTTTGAATAGTACTGTATCGCGATCGGCAAGACGTACGATTGTGATAGACCAAATCCGCAGCGATTTTCGACCAATTTGAGTTACCGTGCTGCTTGACCAATTCGACCAGACGTACATCGTCGTCGGCTGTCCACGATCGTCGTTTCCCAACCAATTTCAAAACATTGTTGTAGCGATTTCGAATTTGAAGGACATTCCGACCGGGCAACAGTCTGTGAGGGAAAGCTTGGAAATTGGTGCCATACTCTTTGACCGCAGCCATGATGACGCAGTCTTCTTCAACGCTGAATTTCTCATGGTTGACGTCGGGATTCAGGGTGAACATGTACCTGGGGAACGGAACGCTGGAGGTTATTCCATCTGCAGGGGATTCCACGAAGGGCTCACCTGTTGTAGACCTGTGCCTTATACCGGCCAGGCATCTTATCCATCACTTTACTCCAAGGGATCAAATTCCCGATGCGATACTTCTCCACCACCTCCATCAGCATGTCGTCCTCTTCTTTGGTCCATCGAACGTTCTTAATCAGACACTTGTCAGTCAACACGGTGTGGTAATGAACGAGGCATTGGTATTCCGATCGATTCTCCATCTCAGCCGCAATTTCCGCCCAATTTTCGGCCGAATGGTAATTCACGATACTCAACAGATGATCTTCTTCCGCTTCGGTCCAGTCGTTGCGATTCAATGTTGGCATCAAGTATCCATTCCACATGCTGTTCAAGAAGACATTGTTATTTCTCTTTGACGGATTCAATCAGTGTATTCCACTCACCCCCGACATTCATTCAAACTGTGTCGATCATCGAGATCTTGAGCCGAAATCGTGAACCAGTCAATTTTCAACGTCGACGATTTCACCAATTCGTATAATTCCTTCAGTGACTTCCTCGCCAACGCTTCGCTTTCTGTCAAAAAGTGGAAATGATTGCCCGCAATTTCGCAATGAAGGTGTTCGCACACAAACCTTTCTTCATCAAATTGGTCAGATCTTGGCTCACCATCGATGTCCCGATCTTCCGAAATCGATCCTTGTTCTTCACATTCAAATAGTTTAGCACTTGTTTCTTCACGCCCTGAATCAACTGCAGCTTATCTCTTGACGTCCAGAAGATTCGATTGTCCAAGTCGATCGGGAACAGCTCCCCTAAATACTTTCGCCGATAGAAATAGTCGGCCGGTGGTGGAGCAGCAAACGCCTGGCGATTCTTGAAAAACGGATAGCCACAATAGAAATACGAGAATCTCAACTCCGATCTGTGGCTCTGCGATTGTTTGGACACATCTGCTAGGAGCGTCTCATTGCGTGCGTACTTCTCCTGGCAATCCAACAGCATTTGCTCCATTTTCGTCTTCAATGCAAACAGCATTTCTTGCATTTTCTTGTTGAAACGCAGCGCATTCTCGATTGTGATGTCATCGTTGGCCAGAATTACTTCCTTGGCATCGGACACATAATCGTACGGAGCCACTTGCTCTTCGTCCTGAAAATCGAATGGCTTAGCGGCATTCAGCGGAGGCTCCAATAGACTTACCGATTCGTCTGATGAGGAATACGACATTATTCCCTGAGCGAAGATCGCTAGCAGCCTCCCGAGATCATCGTTTGCTCGCACAAAATCACCACAAAAGATGCCGAAAAAGTCGGTCGACTTGAAATTCAAAACAAACGTTTAGCTGTCAACGCAAACGTCATCGAAACGCTGGCGAACTGTTGAAGGGTTTTTCTTTTCTTTTGAAACATTTCAACATCGTTTCGGGATATTTGAGATTCAATGCTCGATCATTTGATTTTGAATCTGAAATTCTCAACGTCTGCGAAAGAACGGCACCGAACAAATCGTACGACAAACTGCGCAAACACCTATTAGCCAATGCTGGCTGTGCGTCTTTGCACCGCAACAATGATGATCTATTGACCGAACCGCATTAACACATAATGCCTTATGAATTATTATTCAATTATTTTTCAATGAATTATTTTCATTTTTAATTTAATTCAAATGGTTGTTTGGGTGTTTGCATTTGCGCACGCATTTAGTCAAAGCATTGGCCAAATTCGCTTCAATTGAACTCCGGAGAGGGGAGGGGCTCACGAGGCGCAAACAATGCACGGTATTTCGGCCGAGGAATGTTGCTTTATTTTTAAGTGAAAAGAATGCCCAAATGTGTCATATTATGTCACCTGTTCCCGCCTTGAAGCGAATCGACTTGAAAGCATTCTTCAACTGAATGAATGAAGTGGAAGTGGAATTCGATCAAAAACAAAACACCAATCGAGTTACTCACGGCTTCTGACCTGCGACGAATAGCCACTTATAATATTCTTTCTTTCTTTTCCTTTCCCTTTTTGTGTTCTGTCTCTTTTCGATTTGTAGTATTGTCGCACTTCCACTCGCTTCCCGAAACTCCAACCAAAACCATTCCTAGAATTTGAATTATCCGTCGATAATTATTCGCGATTAGTGATGCAATCGTTTGTTACGACTTTTTCGTAATCGGCAATTTATAATTGAAATAATTACCGTCGATCGCGACATTTGACCAGGTCCGCGGATCGTATAAAAGCGGTGGACGACACTAGGAACCCAACTACAAGTCATTTGTTGGTCAATCGATCAACGAATTCTGGATTAGCTACCGTGTTCGTCATTTTGTGTGTTGAATGAAACTTGTCTGTTTCTTCAAGGTGGATATCTGTTTGTTTTTCGTGTTTTTCGAATCGAGTGGAGGTGATTGACTGTGTTCAAATTTCGGTCCTGCGTGCGTGAAC